>JACCKW010000434.1:0-31035 GCA_013623355.1 Fusarium bactridioides
GAATTAATACGAGGCATGATACAATAGTAGACCCACAGCGAGAGAAGCAGAGAGTATGAAGCAGATAGGAAGACGAGTGCATCAGAAGATGAGTGTATTCCTGCCTCCATGCTGCAATTTTTAAAGCCCATGATGATGCGGGAGGCCTACCAAAAGCCACTTCGTGCCAGACACTGACAAGCAAGGCCTAAACCTCGATATCTGACCAAGAGTGGCTTCTCGTCCCGAAATTATGAGCTTAAGCTGAAAATGGTCAGCTTATGCATCCCCTGCGCCGATTTGAGCGATCTGCTAACATACAAATAGGAGGGGAAAGCTCTTGGTCGAAATCCCTGTACCCTCCTCACTTGTCGTTCGCCAACCATCCCAACCATTCTTCCAAAATTTCTCCCTCTTGGTTGACTCCATTGACCGACTTTGCCTATCATTCACTTGTCGGTACATTTTCCAGTTCCAAATGGCCAGAACAAGAAAAACTCCCGTTGTGGTAAAGCATTAAAGTCTTCCTCTGTAACAGCTCTCTAATTCACTGTTAAGTAAGCTGGCTCTCGAGGCACGGAAGCGTTCGAAGCGGACATTCGAGCTTTGTCGCGCTTATTCAAGATATTGGCCAACCAGAACAACCCGCTTTACCGAAAGTGTAAGAAAAGACATCCGCTGGGAGCTAGGAACGGGCTCGTGGGGTGTTCAGGCCCGTATCGTGTTAGCGTCGACGTAAAGCCTGTTGGCTCGCAGAGAGAAGAGGCATTCTGGAACAGGCTGGTACGCTTCAGCGATAGAGCTGCCATACAAATGCGTGTGAGACAGACAGGCCGATCCGGGCAAGTATCAGGAGCGTGTACAGTCATTGTGTATCTAAAGTTTCGTTTGTCAGCGTACTGGTATAACATCTAGAGTGCATGCTGCGACCAATGCGGGGCCCAGCGGACATGTAGAGGAAGATGGATTCTAGAGAGGCGGAAGATCCTCGGCAGTACGACCAAAGCAAACCCCTCATGCGGGGAACAGGTCCACGTCATACTCCAGCAGGTTGGCTACGTGTGTTTTTCTACTACCTGGGTCTGAGCAACGGAAGCGACACGACCTTGTGTATGAGGAAAAACTTGCCATGCCAGTCTTCGGCAAAAGAGAACCGGCAGACAAGAGGGGATTGTACGAGAAAATCCGTGGGCCTTCAAAGGAGGAAGTCGAGACTGCTGTGAGAGAGCACGTACGTGGTTTATTCTTCCTCCCCCTCATCAGAGAAGGAGCGATGCTTACCAGATTGCATTAGTTTGGCCTCAAAGAAGGACGATACATTGAGACCCGATACTCTGATCAACAGGAGACGATCCAAACACCATGCGTGGTCTTTCTGATCATTGGAAAATTTGATGTGGGCGGAGAGACATGCGATGAGGTCTACAAAGGCTATACTATTACTGACGAGAGTGCAATCAAGCTCTGGGACCATTCTGCCGTTGTTATCATGCCGCTTACTTAGACAACGGGATTCGTCATGACTGGGCACATTTGGTGTTGAGTTCCTGGCGTCCATCTGACTCAGAGACATGACTCTCGGCTAGCCACGAGGTTTCCGAAAGTGGCAGGAGTTCAAGGGGCGGGGGGAAGGTGTTTCCCATATCCATTATCGAGATGTCCAAGAACAATCCTCGCGTCAACCAATCTGGCTGGCAGTTTCCATCGTCGTTTAGCCAATCGTTCTCGTAGCAGTAGCCCATGTTGGCACCTTGCCAAGGACTTGAAGACAAGTTCCTGAGCTGGGAATTGGATTCGGTACAGTTGGCTCGTTCGGTATGTTCTTGGTCTTGTTGGGCCGGAAGAGCCTCTACTGCTACGGAAGCTGTAGTTGGAAGTACTGGCACAAGGCTCGAAACTTTCGGTAGCTCAGGCTTCCCAATATTACGACGACGTTCCAGGGACATTTTCTGGCGCTTCCTTGGCTGGTCCCCCTTTCTTGCTATAGTGCTGAATGAAGATGTTTGATCTATAACCAAGACTGTTTTCTGGTCGAACTCGGCCACGATATCCTGGACATAATCTCCAATCTGTTCTTCGATGAGCTTCTGTCGCTGAGATTCGGCCGCAATGAATTTGGGTAATCCGTCTATCATAGCATCAAAGGCTTCATTCTTTAGCTCGAGGATTTGACTGGGCTTGAGGGAAAAGAAACAGAGAGATTTCGAAGAGTGATCCAGTGTTGCGAGTACTCTTTGCCGGCGCTTACTCTCATCATTATCATGCGTTTCCTGGTAAACAAACTTGACCATGGGTCTGACGCGACGGTATTTTTTGTGGCGATCTGGACCCTTCGAAAGAAGTCCAAGGCCAGCAAAGAGCGAGTCAAGAACAGCCTTTTGTTGCACGAAGAACGAGATGGTCTCTTCCAGTTGTATAAGATCAGGTTGAGAAATAAAATTGATTTTGGCCATCTCTGACATGGTTGCACTAAACTGTGGGAGAATGAGGTATGAGGCACGCTTGCTAATGGAGAAGAAAGAGAGCAGACAGACTTATTGAGACAAGTGTGCTCGCATATGCGACGGAAGATGAGCGAACCCTCTTCAATCGGCATAGTGTATTACGTAGACCGAAAATGTGACGAGCTGGAAGTGATCAGCGCTTACTCAAAAAGGCGAGTGTGCTTGAATACTTAACAAGATGCGAGCTGAGTCGCTACATGCGGATAAGCGCGCTCATTGTTGGAGAGAGCCACCCCCTTGTCTTAGACCAATAGAAAACCAAGCGTTTGTCTAACGGTGGGAGAAGGGTGATTACAACGCTGTGGAAAGGCTTCGGTAGGTCCAGTATTTCCCGCCACAACTGGAGATAAGCCGCAATAGCTGAGACATGAGCATGATAACATACAAGGGATGCCGCATGTACGCCATGCCAAACGCCTTAAGTGACATGCCTGGATATTGTAAGATAGAAAAGGGGCACATATCACCTCCATTACCTCGAGTTCTCGGCACATGTCTTCTGTATTTTCATTTTGAAATGGCTGAGTCAGATGACCTTGCAGTGACGAATATTTTGGAGCCCGAGGACCAAACGGCTGAGGATTCAGGTGTGGATGAGGTATGCCACTGTCTATATATTCTTAACCAGACTAAACTCGTTACAGGCCATAGATGACGCTTCCTCGACCCAATCGATATCTTCCAGCATATTCCAATATCGAGTAGAGAATGGTAGAACGTATGCAACCCATGGAAGCGGGGGTAAGTTGTCGTCTCACTCCTCGAGGTTAGCTTGCTCACGGTGTTTGGATAGAATATTTGCTTCCGAACGACGACGTGGGTACAGCGATTGGACTAGTTGACTCTTTCCACTAATATGAACAGGATGAACAAGAGAGGTTAGGTGAGTTCTCAGTTCGTTTCTGTCGAAGCCACTCTGCTAACCCCAAATTGACAAAACTAACCATATCTGGATGCTGGTGAATGACAGTAAGCTCTACCAAACTCCCCCAAGAAATTGGAAGAGAATTCTCGATGTAGGCACAGGGACTGGTATCTGGGCCATGGACGTAGGTATGTATAAAACTCCCCAAGGCGGTGGGAGCGAACTGCTGACTATAGGCTCAGCGGATGAGCATCCAGAGGCAGAGGTCCTTGGCGTGGATCTTAGTCCAATTCAACCCAGCATGTATGCTTTACTATGGAACACTGATAGTCTCATCACTGAACGCCATGACCCTAGGGTTCCTCCTAATTGCAGGTTCGAAATAGACGACTTAGAGGATGGCTGGACGTTTAAGCATCAGTTTGATTTCATATTTATCCGCAGTATGATCGCAAGCTTCAAAAGCTGGCCTGATCTTTTTGCTAAAGCTTTCGAGTGAGTTTCTGCCAAGATAGGGATGCCTGTGCTAATACAACTTTACACATAGGAATCTTGAGCCCGGGGGATACATTGAGGTCCAGGATAATGTATACCCGCTCGCGAGCGACGACGGCACGATTCACAACACCGAGATCCTTCGGTGGTCCACGCTTATGATTGATGCTGCGAAAAAGATTGGTCGCTCTATTACAGTTGCTCCCGAATTCAAGCCGATGCTTGCAGACGCAGGCTTCATTGACATAAGGGAGATCAAGAAGAAGATTCCTATGAACCGATGGCCGAAGGACCCACGGTACAAAGCGCTAGGAACCTGGAGTAGCCATATGCTTCGCAGCGGGCTCGAAGGAATCTCAATGGGATTGCTGACGAAACTTGGCTTGACTGGGGATGAAGTGCATGTTCTTCTGCCAGAGGTCAGAAGGGACCTCCTTAATACCAAGATTCATGGTTATTGGGATACGTATGATCGACCCCTCCCGCGACAAACGATAGGCGTAGACTAACAGGTACCCAGATACTTGGTGTATGCAAGGAAACCAGGGAACGTGGCTGATTGAGGACATCTGTAATTGTAAATTCGTGACTTTTAGCGCGCAATCGATAATCGTGGGGTGCGGGGAAGGAATCCCCCCGCCTTCAGCGCAGGTACATTGCAGAGCCGCACTTGCAACCTCTGCTAAAGGAATGTCGATGTCTCCCTACTACATTGCAAGCTTTAGACTTAGCCAGACGTACCAATGACTTGATAAGCGTCCAGAAACCGGGTCCGAGTTTATATAATTTTCTTTTCTTTTATCAGGAAATTACTCAAGCTTTGAGGCAACAAAACAAAAACCTAACCCCTGCCATGATGCCCAATTTGCTGGAATCCTTCTAGCTATAGCACAGAAAGAGTTTTATAGGAAAGACTTCACTGGGGAACTTCCTGGAGTTTCACCGACACAAAGATACGGATCATAACCCTTGATAGGGACACAAGCGAGTTCATTGTATATAAAGGCCATATTACAAAAGAGTTCCTGATAGCATTTCACAACCCGTTTGAAGGTGAACACGATGAGGAAATACGCCTCCGAGACCCTACTATTACATGCACAAGGGTTCCTCTTCGACCTGTGTTTGATTCGAAAGGAAGGCTTGGAGAAGCATTGGGCAGAGAGATCGTTGGAGACTTGAGCAACTAAAGTGGATATATAGAACAGTTTCTGCGAGTCTGGCCATAGGAATATTATCGATGATTCTTGGGGAATAATAGGAATATAAGTAAGAAGATAATATTCATATTTGACATGTCGTTCACTCCTACTACAGGGTACTCGCCCTTGCCGTGCGATTCAAGGATATGACCACGCCATGATGTAAGTGAAATGTATAAGACTTTTGCCTTTTCGCAGTCTGGAAACGGACATGTATATGGCCACAAATCCTCCATAAGGTGGTTTCTAAAAATGCTATCAGTATGTCTACAATCACATCTTAGGACTACATACGTCCATCTCGCCTCATCACGAAGCATATCTGGCAGTGCCATATAACAACAGGGACACTTAAAACCTCCAGGAACTTCGTGTGTTGGAGGTAGAGAAGGGCATTCGATCGTCTGAACACTTAGTGACATGACGCTAGTGGCGGGTTCGGAAGGTATTGCGAAATTCAGAATATTGTTCTCCACCGTGTCTAGAGGCTGTAGTCTCACTCGTCCGTCGGGCTTCAGATACTCCTGGTATGGCAGTAGACAGCGCTGGGCTCGTTTGTGTCAGCTTTGGATCAATCAAGCCCTGGCTCACATGATCCTGAGATGTTGTCTTGTAGAATTGTTGAAGCTGTCGTGCCGATAGTATAGGCTTTGTGACCGTAGGTTGCTGGTGTCTATTTGCGTAGTCGAATCTGTGTCGACGCTGCAGATTTGCGTGCTCTGCAAGACCGCTAATCTAGTCTCTATTCTCCTTAAACTTCGTAGTTTCTGCTGTGGAGGAGGTGAAGATCTGTATATCGCCGCTCTTGAATTGATGGGCTGCAACCACTTTGACTGATTTGGTCGCTGCGTTGTCATGGATTGAAGCCTCCACTTGATGTTTTATTCTGACCGCAGGAAACGTTCGGAGTCGCTGGGCAATTTCATGGTCCTTGACTTTGATTGTTACTGCTCAGTCTTTGTATGCACGCCGCTCACAATCAAGGGAATCATGATCAAGCCGGAGCGGAAGGCCAAGATCCTGGGCGTCATTATGGATGCGGGACTAAGGTTTGAGAGCCACATGGCTGAAGCGGCCACCAGGGGCCTCACGGCGGCCATGTGCCTGAAGAGACCTAGGATGTTGTCCCCTCGTACGGCCAGACAGCTTTTTACAACGACTATTGCTCCAACGATGGACTACGCTTCGGTCGTGTGGTCGCATGCACGAAGCGAGAGAGAACTGAGCTGACTCAACAAGGCTCAGAAGATGGGAGCACGAGCCAGCACGGGCTCCTTCCGGATGGTTGCGACAGCAGCAGCAGAAGCAGAAGCCCAGTACCTGGTGGGCCGTGGAAAAGGTAACCACGGCGAAGAGGAATACCATGAGAAGCGTACCACTTAGCGGTTCCAGGGTGCAGGTACTCGTTGATATCCTTCAACACATTGCGCTTCTCTCCAGGCGCTAGAATGACAGTTTTCATTGGTCTGACGGGTCGTCTAGCGACCAGCTGCCACATGCTCCCAGGATCAGGCCGACTTTCTTTTATTTTTGGACGGTAAATTGTTGTGCTGTGGCGAGTTTCGACGTAGTAGGATTCTTTGGCGTCTGTGATAAGTTTCTTGATAGCGTTTGTAGACATGTTAGATGGGTGATAAAGAGTTGGAGACCTAAAGCTTACCAACAGACCTGCCAGAGCAAGATATTGTAATTTCCTCAACGTCATTGTTTACTCCACGGCCATCGGTACTTTGCAGAGTCTTCCTCTTATGACTGACTCCAAAAAAGGTTCCATAATGCCAGAACCCCGTTGTGCCCATAGCGGGAACAGCGATGGTTCTGTGCTATGTTAGTAGTCAAGAAAACGACAAATACGCTAACCTACAAATCTGGCAGCGTCGCTGGCAAAGTTGAGATATTGAGGCGAATCTCCATCATCTTCGACCCTTGTAGCCGTCAATGCCACGGCCGAATCCTCTTCTTCATCCCAAGCGCTCTTGAATACAGTCTGGGCAGTGAGATGGCGACTGGCTCCAATATCCGGTTGCTTTGCGAGAAACGCCATGAGGATAGACTGATTCGGATCATTCCACACGACGGAAATGGTACACCGAAAGTGGGTATGGAAGAAGCTTTTGTAGGCAGCATGCGCTTGACCGATGAGCTTGGTTATA
Organism: Fusarium bactridioides; assembly: GCA_013623355.1. Classification (NCBI taxonomy): domain Eukaryota; kingdom Fungi; phylum Ascomycota; class Sordariomycetes; order Hypocreales; family Nectriaceae; genus Fusarium; species Fusarium bactridioides. The sequence continues at coordinate 7,199 of JACCKW010000434.1, forward strand.
CCCCAGAGGCAACCGAGACCTGTGAGCGCCAGAGATGGATCAAGGCCTAGCTGGACACCAATGAAGCGGTAAACAAATACAAAGAGTTGTAGAAAAGGTGATGCTTGTCCAGCTGGGCCGAGTAAAGTGTCCATGATCCCAGGGAATGGCCCAGAAGCGTTGAGCGGCAGGCCGGTATTGTTCATGGCTTGGAGGAAATGCGGCAGTGCGATCCGGCTCATCTCGGCCATGTCCATTGGAATGTATGTGTAGGTTGGGTATGAGACGGATTGTGTTTTTGAGATCAAGATGTAGAAGAAGCTGTTATGTTACGGGTGTTGCGGAGGAGCTCTCGAATATGTCGACCTCTCTTATTGCGTACTTGGCGGTAAACCTCGTAGTCGTCTTCTTGCCTTGTCCGCTGCCACGTTCGCCGGAGTTGCTGAACTTCTCTACAGATATTCTTGCACTCCTGGTTGAACCCTGAAACAGAAAGAAATAGGTTAGACCAAAGGGTTGACGCCTCGATACCCGCCTCCAGTGCGTCGACGATCAAAGAGACAGGTTCATCAATACTTTCCTTGTCATTCAATTCTGTGATATCACACAGCTGCGGGAGGCGTTGCTCGGAGGTCTGGCGGAGTTTCGGTCCGTCAGTTCTCGCCCATAAGCGTTTTCTAGTTGAGGTCGCTGGTTTCCAGCTCCGATCAATATCCAAGGCACTCGGGAGGTGGTCGGAGTCGCAGTCCATATTTCTGTCGATCCTGTAGTGAATCACATGTAACATTACTTCCTCTGTGACAAAGGTCAGGTCGATTGTTGTTTCCCCGCCGTTCCACCGGTGAGTCGGGGTTCCTGGTATTGTGAGCAGCTGTAACTGGAAGTCCTCAATGATCGTGAGCAGGTATTGAGCACTTGATCCACCAGCGCGTCGATGTGCTGCTGACCAGAGAGGGTGGTGTATGGTAAAGTCTCCAAGCATGATAATTCCGTCGTTTGTGTCGGTCGCCGCGGAGGTTGGTGGGGATATCGCAGTCTCTATTGTACCGGTTTCTGCTGTGTCGGATGGCTGGTCGTTGCCATTATTGCTTGTTATGTTGACCAGCACAGCGTCTGCGTCGTCCATACTGAACTCTTCCTCTGTTCCAACAAGGGGGCATAGAGATGGCTGGGTTGGCACTACGTCGGCTGGTGCTATTTCAGTGGTCTCCAGGATCAGGTCATCGACTGTTGTCAGTGTAGCCGCGGGCGATTGGACCATTGCCAGGATCTGTGGGTCGATGAGCAGGTGTTGCTCTGTATTTGGTTGTTGCGTCGCTGGTGTCGCCCATTCCTCTGTGCTCGGCCGGTTCATAGGTACTGGTGTTGCCGTAGTTTCCGGAGGTGCCTAAGGCTCCTTGGACTTATCTCTTGCCTGTGTTATCGGAGGCTCTGAGATGGTAATCACTTGACCTGAGGGTTCCGCGGTGGGTGTTTACGGTATCGTGACGATTCGGTCGCTGGCAGAGTTGTGTGTGCGGCTATGCGTTGTCTAGGTATTGTCCTACTTGGGGGGCTCTTCTTTGAAGGGGACGTGCCAGCAGGTGTTCCGGGTCTGCTTGGCTTGCTCAACTCGACCCATCTCTTTCTTTCTTTCCGTGTAGGCGCTGCTCCATGCTGTGTGAACACCCTTGTAAACTACGCATCTGGGAGTGAATCCTTCTGCTCCCTTCTGCTTGTAGTCTTGATCTCGTGTAGTTCAGCGCAATAGCCGCATGCTTGGGTTGTATCGCATTGAGCGCCGATGTGGCCGTAGCTGCAACAACGGAAGCATTGCTTTACAGCCGGACCTGGAGAGTGGAGTTGACGCGTGTGAATTTGTCCTTCCTACGCCATCCCAGTGCAGATGACGGCGTTGGCCATTTCAACATCCGTGAACTCCACCACGATTGACGATGCTCGTTTGAGGGGAGATTCCTTGGTGAGCCATCCTACAAACGATATCTCTACCTTCAGAATGACCGTGTAGTTGTCTGCAAGTATCTGTTGGATAGTTGCTGATCCTTGATGTTGATGGAATTTGTAGGACGATAACTCCGTATGTTGGTACGATGAGTTCTGCAATGATGAGATGATTCTGCTCCGCAGTCACGTCTCTAAGTGCATCCAGCTCTTGCATCCCATCCTGAGAAGCAATGCCTTGATGAACATCACTATTTTGTCGCCTCAGAACAGTGCTGCGGATGAGAAGAGACTGGAAATATGTCCGTAAACCCACGTTAAGTTCAGGATTGAAACTCTCGTCGGCTTTTAGTAACCTTGCAGCAGTTACTGATTTCCGCATTGCGGAGCTCAGGATGATAAGTTGATCTAGTATGCCGTCAACGTCGTCCATTGATCTTTTGAGCTTCGCTTCGTAATCATGGTCGGCCGGCTCATCTTCAGTATCGGGGCCCAGATCCATTCCGATCTCACGGCCCAACGCCATAAACCAAGACTCAGAACTTGAAGTGGGTTCCCGGTCAACAATGACACGGCTGTCCGTGGACGACGCAGAGTTATCCTCGTATCTTAGCATAACGTCCAAGCGATCGCCGTTGGCTCCGTCCATGGCATGCATGCGGCAGATCTTGATGAATTCCTCAAGGGTAAGAAGTGTGTTGGATATTACAAAGCGTGGTTTCGCCTCAAACTGCAATCGATGATCGAGGGAAACTTCGGGCTTGACCAACGCATCAACATGTGAGGCCCATATTTTCATGTTGGCAAGTCGATTCTCAGCCCAGCCCTCCTTCATCAGTGGTTTGACAAGTAAACAATCCTCAAGACTAGAAATACATGCCAGTGTCACAATATGGATGTCATCAAACCCAGTCGCTTGAGATTGGGGCAAAGCCATGGCAAAAATCGATCGCTGGCAAAGCTGACAAAAGGAGGCAATGCTTCTATTATTGCAGTAATATAACTGCGCGGCGCTGTATGCTGTGATGGCTCCGGAGGCTCCTGTGGTGATATGAGGCTGTAGTATTCATTTATGGCTCTATGGTAGAAGGAAGGCAAAGAGAAAACTTGAGTAAGTAATGAGGATAAGAGACTATGTACTTGGAAATTGCTTAAAGAGGGGCACGCATGACTGGGTGGCATACGTGGCACCGATGAGAATACTAGAAAGACTTGTTACGGAGTACAGTGTTTTTTTCTTACCCGTTAGCTCGAATGGGGGGGAGGGGGGCGGGGGGCAACTAAGCTTGCTCCAATTGGTGTGGCGTGCTCTCGGTAATCAGTGAGCCAAATTTCATCATGATGCCCGAACCGCACTGGGCAATGCGACCGACACTGGGCTATCCAATTCACCTTTCGGAACGGTGCTGTGGGGCTGTAGATGGTAGTTGGTAAGACGTTCACCTGTGGCGGCAGGAAGCTTCCAACGGCCGCTCCGTTGTGAAGAGCGGAGAATTGATGGACTGGGTGTCGCCTAGGGAGGAAACGAAACGCCAAGGCGTAAACCGGGCCTCTGATTAAAGTATAACGGGGCGCAGGCGCGGTTCGATCTCCGGCGGCTTAAGTGGTTTAGAGTTGGCACAATTAATCAGAGCCTCTAGAATCTAAAGACACAGAGTGCCTGTGAACTCTTCAAGAGCCGGAGCCGAGAAATTGCGTGATGCCACTGCGAGGGCAGCTTGGGTTGTCGAGCATGAAGCTGCTTCCGCCTTCAAAATCGATAGTCCAGGCACGATTGTGAGCTAGAACAGAGAATTGGCGAGGCAACGCGTTTCCCAAGCGGACTTTCGCTGAACGCTTCAGACTCAAACGAAGCTAGAGAATTTAAGTCGAAGGACGGAGTTCATCATGAGAGTCCTCTTCGTCGCTGTCGACCGCATGGCCACTTCTAGGATCATGATTCGCGGTATCGGTTCGGTGTCTCGGCTGTCGAGGCGTGAAAGCCCTCTCCCTGACCTGGCAATGCGTGCATCGTCGACTTTCAACCGCGAATTGCTCTGGTCGCGATAATAAGCGCTTTCGAGGAGATGCTGATGGATTTGCCTGCTTGTGTACGCGGTGACGGCTTCAATGGCATCGGCTTTCTCGGCATCAAAGGCCGTCGTAGGCTTGACGGTAGCCACTATGGGGTATCCTAGGTCAAGCAGTAGTTCTAGAGCTGCTTGGGCAACGTCCAACGACAGTTCCCCAAGGCTATTGGACTGTGACAACATGGTGCTACCGCGAGCACTCAGAATGGTGTGTGTTCTAGAGGTTTGGGGCCTGCGCGATCTGGCTCCTTCGCTCGTAGACGCGTTGGGGTTTCGGTTATTGAGGCGAAGTTCAGTAGGCGCTGGAGGTGTTTGATATCGAGAGATGAAGGAAAGGCGTCGTCAGCTGACATATGATGCAACGCTCCCTTTGAGATTCGATGGACTCAACACGGACATTTGATTGGCCATATGCGCGAAAAGGATTGGGACTCGTTGGTTATGGATTTTCTCGTTGACATACCCTACACGCCCATAGCTGGTCTTGACGAGCAGCGACACAACTCCCCTGTAAAAATTCTTTCTTAATACGCACTGTTAGTACGGTGCTAGGAGCGGGATCTTCTATGGGCCACGAGACCACACAAAAACTGCGGGGATGCTATCGGCTCCCTAACAGCAGTTTTCAGAGAAGGAATTTGAAGAGTTCGCCCTCTCTGGCAACACCTTTGTCGGATCTAACGGCGGCACCTCACAACCAGAACGCCTTAGATATCGGAGGACGGTGCCCATGACATCGGTAGCGACACTCCCGATCAACGATGCCGATTGCGATGGGTTTTTCTCCTTTGCAGGCAAGCCGCACCGTCGGCCTCTGATTCCTTTCCAAGGCTTTTCCTTGCGGCCACGACATACGACTACGAGCTACAACTTGGTTACTGGAGATTGTGGACTGCGTCAGCAGATGTAGTGATACGCGAGAGAATTCTGGTCGGTGGAAAAATTTCAACGATAGATTGGCCCCGAACCCGCTGACGGGTGACGGGCTCGAGAAAACACAGTGCCTTTGCTGCCTTGGTATGCTGGATGGTGAAGGAAGCGGGGTTCCCTGTACCTAGCTCAGCACGTCTTTTGCTCCAGTAGGAGATTTGGCTTCGTTACAGCCACCTAGACGAAAAATACACATAACATAACATAATTACGAGCAGCGACACACCTTCCTTTATCATCTCACTTTCTTGGCATACAACTGTTAAGTAAGCGGCCCTGTGTGCACTCAAACCCTCAACCAGTGCATAACTCAAAAACACCGTCAACAACAGCACTGGCAATCGGGCCCACCCCATCGCCAAGGGCAACTAACCACCGTCGCCCCCATACCGACAGGACCTCCGCGTCTTCGTCCGTCTAGAAGCCGGGGCTCCGGCCAGGGCCTATAGTGGCTATGCCATCCGGACCCTGATTCGAGAAAAACTCGGCGCCGTCTCGGGCAAGATCTGACAGGTGGTCCAGATTCGGTCTGGATGGGCCATTCTGGCTGCAGACTCTACAACACGCGACTTTCTAGTAGAAAAGCAGGCTGAGTGGGCCGCTGAACTAGGAGCTACAGCAGTACAAACGAACAAGTGGCCGCCTCAACGCTTTGTCGACCTTGTAGTAGGATCCACAATCACCGCAGGCAAAGCCAGGTTTGTGATCGCCTTTCAGCGCCTCCTCGGAGGGACGATTGGAGTTCATCGCACTCGATCTTCTCGCAAGCGTCAAGTATTCCGAGGTGACTAATTGGTGTGAGGGCAAGTGTTCCAGCCAAATATGGCAGTGCATATGGACTGGTGCATGCAATGTACAGTCCCACGTGTGCTGGCCAACATTTTGTGCTAGCATACGTGGTCCAGACTCAATTCCGTGCTAGCGGGGGTGTGCTAGTAAACGACATGAGCTAGCACATCCGTACCAGCACCCTGAGTCCAGCACGCTAGACCCAGGGCAGGTGGACCAGCACGGAAGAGGTGATGGCCTACGTCGCCTGGCAGTGGAGTGCTAGCACACATGTACTGCCACATCCACACTAGTGCACCTGAGCCAGCGCTAACCAGACTCTACCACGGGTGGCCTAGCACAACGCGCGCACTAGCACAACCGCGTCAGTGCGCAAAACGAGCTGGTGTAAGTTGGCCAGTGCATGAATTGGTCCAGCTCAGCTGCACAAGCCCTTTTTTAAGGATAGCTCAGATGTCCTCGTTCACTTCCCATCCTGCTCAGGGGCTATACGGCTATATGCCCTCAGCAACGATCACAAATGATTACGGGCGCTTTAAAAGTATATCGACATCATTGACATAATTAGAGCTCGCACGGGTACTTGACTATCTTGCCATGGTACTGTAAGCAACATACGATACTCGTTCCCCTTGCCATCCTGAGTCTGGTTTCTAGATACTGTGCGTAACTTTTTGCAAAAAAACAATGAGGGGATAAATAAAGAATTACTCTAGGTACATACGAAAAAAAGAAAAAAAATCAAGAACCATCGAATTAAATGGTTAAAATGGGCACAAGGGGTGCCCTGGTGGGTAAGCCCTTATCACCGGCACAAAACGCCCTGTAAACAACCGTTTGCTCAAGCCAGAGCCTGGCCAGCCTGGCTATTTGACTGGCTGAGCGGCTCACATTCTCACCCTGGTAGACGCGGATCATAGCCATCTCATTTCACTCCCTGCATCTTCAATATTCATTGTTTTGACGAAAGTCTGTGCTCTGGCCGCTCGTCCTGTTAAACAGGTCTATTATGCTCTTCTCACACCGACAAGCCAAGTCGCCTCCGAAAGGTCGAGGATTTGGACTTGTCATCCATCATACCCCAGGCAACTTTTCTTCCTACATCACGGTACTCTCAACAACGCGACGATTATCACGAGTTTCGCGTCTACCGAAAGTAGTATGGACGGTCCTCACTGCCACTCCAATGGTATGAGCACGACTTTTTCTGGTCATCCTTCACCAACCGCATTTGGAAGCTATTCTTCTACGTCACGAATCACAGGCATCCTGAATACGTCTGAATCGGCCTCCAACACGCCTAGCTACCAGCAGCAGACGTCGCAACCCGTGGAACACGCTGGTATCTATTCAATAGCTCCGGGTCGATACCTTCCTCCACAGACTTATGGCACCTCTGCCGCGTCTCGCCTACGTCCTCTCGCGCCTGCTCCTGTTCGTGTTTCGCCGCCTCATGGTCCTGGCTCTCTTATACAGCCTACTGAGGTGATGCCAGAAGGCGAACTGCCCACCGGTGTTGGCAAATTCATTTGCCCTGAATGCGAAAGGCGTTTCACCAAAGGCCATCATCTTTTGCGCCACCGTCGGAGACGTGAGTATAACAGCTTGTTGACAATTACACATCTTACTGACAATCGTTTCCATAGACATCGGTGACTGCCCTTACAAGTGTGCTCATTGCAGCACAAAATTCTCTCGAAGCGATGTTCTGAAGCGCCATTCCAAAAAGTGCTCTATCCGCCTTGGGAACTCATCGGAAGCTAGTGACATAGAAGAAAAAGTATATAACAATGCAGGCGAATATAGAGCCCTAAGTGTAGTTAGAAATCAGGGGAAATTAACATGGATAACATTTGTTGACGGTTATGGGAGTGCGGCGGTTGAAATGAGGGAAAGGAAGCGCAATGAGCAACTGCAGTCGAATGCTGCAAGGATCGTAATGCGATGAATCAATTATCAGGGAGCCACCAACCCACCTATACAAGCATATTGCCATTAAAGCAGCCGATACAATATTTTACAATTTGATCATTCGCACCACTCCTTGGTATATGCAGATACATAGGTCGGCCTGTACAGTATTGATGAACACCGATAGCTTCCTCACCTACAACAATCGTTCTCAATGAAGGATGTTTCCAAATCTCGTTTATATGTACCCTAGACACGGTGAAGTCGCTTGGACTTGGTTTATCTTCCGCGTCTCAAAGTACCTACCCCGTTTGTGCCTGGTGGGTATACTTCTATCTCGCACTGTTGACTTGTCTCCACTCCCCCAGATTTTTTAGGCAGCAGCGCTACTTCTGGGTACTTCTTTCACGCTGTCAAAAATTCCTTACCACACAAACTACAGCCAAATTCAGACAAACTAATTGTTTACTAGGTAAATTCATGTACCGAGGTGTCTCCACTCTGGATTTTACAGAGAGAATGTTGTTTTGAAGCGGAAGGTGGAGGTGTGCAGCACTGTAATCCCTTGGAATCCAGTAAGACATCAGAAAGGTACTCTTGTGGGGCTTACTGATCTATGAGGAGCTATACGCCTGTTTATATATTGGGACAGTTATGGATGAGCGATGCTACTTTGAGTCAGACTGGGTGTCTCCTTCCTCCCTCCTTCCTAGAGAGCCGATTCACGACGGGACAGATTGGCGTATGTGCAGTTGATGAACGAGAAGATAAGCTTGCATAATGGCACTGGTCCGAACTGTAAGAGAGAAGAGTTACTCTGCAGTTACCTATCTATACCAGATATGGTTAGGATCTGGGACCCGCTCCGGTGCATCAAAAGCCTTTGTTGTTTTTCAAGGCAAGGATGACCTGTTTCGAGTCACGGTAACCAATCCTTTTGCAAGGGTATCCCAATTCAAAAAACGTCCCCAGACGTAGGCAAAAAAACTGGCAAATTTTGAATTCCAACCCTACAGGCTGACCACTGTGTGTATGAGTTGGTCTACATCTTTGGTATAAGAACAACTCATCTGGCAGATAACTTTCCTATTCTTCATCTTCTCTAGTCACTTCAGCATTTTATAGCTGTTTCTATTCATTCATATATTTCCCTTCATAACAACTTCTTCCTCAACGATCAACAAAATGGAGGCCAGACTAGCATCTGTAAACTACGATGATGACGATGCACAATCAATACATCAGCTACTCACTCGCGGGCAACTGAAAGAACCTTGCGATTTCTTTGAAGTACTGGGACGCTTGAGAGAATACCCTGTGAAGTATTTGGGTCTATCCTTGGTTTCTCTCGCATCACAGATGCCTCTGATTATGGAAAAACGAGTTTGTGGGTGCGACACCGAGACAGAGAGCTCTACCAACCGAGACATACTAGCTCAGTTGGAAGGGAAGGTCGATATACAGCCACCACTCACTTTGCCAGAGAAGACATTACTAAGTCGCCTCCCGCAATGCATCGGGGACCAGCAACAACTCGAAGATATCATGGTCAGGATTAGGAATGTCCTTTTCACAAACCGCGCACGAGAGAATTTTCGTTGTCGACTGGTCGACCTGGAAAAGAATTCCCCTTTGAGAGGCCCGGTACGGGTGCCTGTTCGTCTCATCTTGCGCTGCTGGGCCAAATTCGAGCTTATCAAGTTCGTTGAGAACTGGCCTGAAACTCAGCCCCAACCAGATGATGAGAACATAAGGAAATTCCTCGAACAATTAAGATACTCAACTCTCCCAGACTGGAGACACCTGCCCATGCAGGCCGTAAACGAGGGACATGTATCAATGAAACTAGTGATCCAACACTTGGCGTACCACCAGCAAGAAGGTTTCCGGCCCTTTGACAGATTGGACTTTCGTCATGACCAGCGGGAATTTGTACGGAAGATGATGGATGCCGTCCAGATGATGGATTCCATTAAACCTTTTGCCCAATGGAAAGATCTTGATTTCCAGAGTGCGATATATGAGTTCCTCAAAGCCTATGGCACATCTGGTATGTGCGGAATGACAGATCCAAAGGGTGAAAGCTGGGCCAGCGGGAACTTCTCCCTACTCTTGTGGGACTTCCTCATGGAGGTCAGGCAGTTCCAAAAGTCTAAACGATTGATGTTGGAGGATCATGATCGCCAAGAGTTCGACGAGGGTATGAAAAGACTTCGCAGACCAATTATTGTCATGCGGAAGTTAATTGGGATGGCAGTAACTCAAGCATCATACCTGATTGTAGCAAATATGCTCCATGGTGGGAAATACGAATGCGAGGAAGATGAGGAAGATGAAGATGAGGAAGATGAAGATGAGGAGTGATGTATCCAGGTGTCACTGACGGAGCTAGAACATTCTCAATAAACAGGGCTGCCCTCTCAAGACAACCCGTGTTTTATCAGCTTGGTATCGCTGTCATGTTTCTCGTCAAGTCCTCGGTCTACCACGATGATAAAAACCACACAGTCTGCTTGGCCAAGTCTAGTATAAAATTCTGCTTTCCCCTTCATTAACACACCAGCCGTGCCGTGGAAGATCGTTGGTCTGCTCTCCGGGACCAGAAGAAGTCTTCGAGTATTGTCGCTTGTCCGGGGGAGGGCGCCGCCGCTGGTCCTATGATGCTGCCCGTAATACAGGCGTATGTACTTTATCCTTGAGCTCTTGAATCAAAAGCTGATTCGTATTTCTTATTATATGTACTGCACTGTGAAAGATAGTTGGCGACCGGGCCGATCTGATGGGCGGGCATCTTCCGGTTTCTGTCTTGTGGTCCCATCAAAAGTTGCCTATCGAGTTGCCCGTATGTTGATGGTCGCCGCAGCCTAGTGTACTTGGGATCTTTGGTGTCCCTCGACACCCTCCACCTTTTCCTCTTCCAATACTCCATTATCGAATAGCCCGTCCATCTTTCGTGATCCTGATTGTCCTTTTCGTTGGTTATCACTTCTATCTGTATTGTGGGCCGTTTTGTGATTGCTGCCATTGGAATCGCCTCGATTGTGTAGAGATTCGACCATGACTAAAATGCCGCTGGTTCCGTCTTATCCCAGGCTGCCTTTCAGAAACACATGCGCGCTCTCTCTTCTCAGTTCCCGCAAGGCGGATTCGAAGAGTGAAACCATCGCCTTTTCAAGCTCCTCGTACGCAGTATGCCAGCTTTTCTTCTTTGTCGATGACAGATGACCTAGTATGGTGATGTCGTGTGAGAGGGAATCCTCCTCTTTTATGTTAAAACAAGCAACATCCTTGTCCATACTCTCCCCGTCATCTACATTTGCGTAGTCTTCGCGATCTCTACCGGCGACACGGTCCTCATCTGCGTCAAGTTGATCAGCGCAAACTCCTGCAGGCCGGTTGCGGTAGGGCAATGTAATGTACTCCGTACTGAGTCATGGATAGATTCAAAGAGTGCTACAGCTGCAGAATATTTAACGGACAGAAACCTTGAAGGTTTTATATACTTTCACTGAAGGACCAAGCAATCAGCCAGAATTTACGTAGTGCTCGACGCGAAGAAATAATTCTATTTATATCCATCCTCTTGATACTCCATAACAGGATCTGCCTGCAGCAGCTGCGCTAAGTTACATGCAGTTAAAACCCACATGCGTGTAGATCCAGGCAACGGAGCACCACATAAAACAGTACGCGCGCGGCTACCAGTGAGCATTTCATAGCGTGTTCTGCTGACAGCCACCTGGCTACTCCTATCTATCACTGAGATAAGGCAGCCCTGATTGGACCACCCGCGTGCTGAATTGCCTACCATCAAACTGGGACACATGGCTGTGGTACTGGCGCAAATTGACTTGATTCCATTTTGTCGCACTATTCCCTTTGGCTACTACACACTCTGCTTACTGGGATAGATCGATGGGTCGTTTTATACTAACTGGCACTTCAATGACGAGAATGGTAGCTCAGTGCCCAATCCTCCAATGATATGCCCAATCTTTGTTTATATCGGCCACGGAAATGAGCACTGACACTTATTTCCCTGTTCGAGGATCCACTCCTACCCCTTCCGGATTCTACCTCTTTTTTGGTCTTATGTCGAAAGATGAGGCTCTGCGGTACCTGCCTCTACATAAAAAGCCAAGAGGAGGTGATAGTGGAGTATATATTGATGGTGATTCCTATCTAGACATAACCAGGAGAATGACTTTGACAGCCTGGGGACATTCCTTTCGTCTTCGAGTCATCATGATTTTGCCACTGCCATCGCGTTCTCCTTTCAAACGCGACGACAATTTCATACCCGAGCAAAATATGATCCTAAGAATAACTCAAGAAAGACCGGCCTGCACCGAGGCGTTGTTACAAAACCTAACTTTATCAATGACCGATATGGAGTTTATAATACGTGACCATTCGGTAGATGCAAATTGCCACAGCTGCGCCTCTCAAAACATGGTCATATGCGAGTTTTATTTTCCACGTCTTGTCTTTACAAAAGAGCCTTGGAGACACGAAATCTTTGAGACCGTACTTCTTTTCGATCCTGGCACCTTCATCAAAAGTTAAACAGTCATCATAGTACGTAATGCCTTTTCCCTCATCAAAATGGCTACTCCATCGCTACTTCTAACTCCCAAGCACCTCGCAGCCATGGTGCATGCATCACCGATGGAATGGCCAAAGATCCGACATGAATCGCTCCTCAACTCACTAAAGCAGACAAACATACCAAAGAGAACTCATGGGATGTCCTCCTGTCGAAACTACGTACTTGTACTTGGTTCTCCACGTTATCTATGTTTCCACCAATGCTCGTATCTGATCTTCTGTGCTCATACCAGCACGTACGCCTCCCCACATCTGAATTCATCGAGGGATAACGTCGGAAAAGTCTGCCGCGTATAGGGCAGTCAGTAGGGCAATGTTGAGCAGAATCACGTCCAGACGGACGACGCCGTGGCGATAAGAGACGAAAATCGAGAGAGACATGATGCATGCTATTATTGGGTGTCTCCAATCATCTTCCAGTTCAATCCACATTTCTGCGATGTGCCAGGCATACAATTGGATAATAGGACCGACAAAGTTGCAGAGGTTCAAACCGGACAAGACGGTCGTGATGATGACGTCTGGGAAACGATAGGGTTACAGGATCACAAGGACGACAGCGATGATATGCTCCGGTGCAGCTCCGACCAAGGGAATGAGACCCAACGTGACTGGGTCTTTCGGCTTCCCTAGCCAGCGGTTGATGCCGTCGGCCACCCAGCCGCCCTGCACCGCCGTGGCGACCGAGTTGAGGACCATCCAGAAGGTCACAAGAATAGACATCCAGAGCCTTGTTTTCTGTGGGAAGAAAAGTTTCCAGCGCTTGAGCATATCCATCAAGCCGCGTTTCTTTCCATCTTCGTCTTCTTCTTCGCCCACATCGTTCGTATTGATCTTTGGTCCCAGGAGCGGATTTCGCTCGTTGTTCCTCTGGTTCAGACAGGTCTCTTCATCCTTAATACTGACATGTGTCGTAGACATAGCTGTATTAGCTTCTCCTCCCTGATCCGGGTGGTTTGAGGCTCGTTCTTCATGATTGACTGCCCACCGACGAAGATATTCGATAATCAATTCGTGGAGGTGATTCGGATGAATCTGATCATAGAATTGGGCAGCAACAAGGGCCAAGTAGGGTAGGAGCTTCAGCCAAGCTAGCGCCTGAAAGGTATGGTGGAATGCCACCTCGTGTCCTGGAAGGAGCCTCGCGGCCCCGTGAAGGAGGGTGTCGAAGAAGAGAGAGACTGGCAACATGGCCATATCGACGTAGGTAAGCACCGGAAGTGACACTTGGGTCCCATTACTGCTCGTCTTTGCTGGAGTGTTGAGGAGGGCATAACAGCTCATGGAGGTGTCTCGGGGCCACCGTAGGGCCTGAATGAGGGCCGCACTGAGAAGTACTAGTCCCACGTTGATGAGAATGCCGCCATACAAGCCCGCTCCAATCAAGCTGTGAGCGTCCTCACGTACGGCCGCAATCAGCAGCGAAAGCTCGACGAAGTTGCTGTGTCAAGTCAGCCCCGAAGTTGGAATGATACCGGTCAAAACAAGTCACGTGCGGGGACGTACCTCACAATGGGATTGATCAAGACAGCCATTGATTCGCCGATCAGCAGCTGCAGGTCTTCAAAGAGCAGTGCGAGGTTGGCTGCCTGCGACAAAATGCCGAAGAAGTTGATCCAAAAGGTTCGATGTCCAGAACCCGGTCGCGCGAAATCCCAAACAGATATGGCTAGCAATATGAAGACCGCCGGCGTCAGGAGGAGGATCGGGTGTCTCGCCACGAACTTTAAAGCCCTTCTGATTGCCTCGGCCACCTTGTTCTGAATCTCGGGGCCGTCTAGGAATATTCTGCGACAGGAAGTCGGTGACTGAGGATCTTGGTTGGAATCCTGGGCAGGGCTGAAAAGGTACTGCGGCTCGTTCGGTCGACCGGTAGCTTCATAGTCTGTATAAAACATGGCGACAAGAGGAGTCGCAAGTTGGAAACGTCGAGGAGCTGGTGGATGGAGTGCGCGGAAGGGCGACAGAGGGCTTGAGTGAGCGAGTTTAGGAAGGCTAGAGAGTGTGCAGAGGTTTCCAGGGAACTGAAATTTGACGTACAATTTATACCCAACAGTCTTTCCACTCCTTTCTCATTTCCATGGTTTCATCCCCCGACTTCCTCGTAGCAAGGCTAGTCTACAGACTACCATAGTACTGGTTCAATGCTTCACAACACACAGGTCATAAGAATAACATTCCCTATACCAGTGATCCCGAGTGCGCTGTAGCCTTGATGGGGAGCCTGGGATTTCATGGATTCATTGGTAAGGCATGACTCAAACGCATCGTGATTAAGCATCTTCAGGTAATCACGCGAAGCCTACGCGATGGAGAAGTCGACGTATTGCATTTTCAACCATAAGACACTGGCAATTTCGATAGGAACAGGGACTTCAAGGCAGAATGTGTTAGGCAGACAGCGGTAGAAGATCGAGTGGTATGACTTGCCAATCGCTGCACAACGCGTATAGGTTGTTGTATCATGAAATAGCCTATCAAAAGACTACACTCGCCTCACCCATGTCGCGCGTTCCAAGCGAACATCCGGCTGCCTGGCTAGTGCTGACGAACCGGCCCTGCGAACGACAGGTCAACAACAGATGTTCGTTTGGCTGCTTGACTGTAAGGAGGCTGTGTCGCCATCAACTGCACTGCCTCTTCGTCTCCTCGCACTACTGACCTTGGCGAGATAGGGTTTCGCCTCAATGGGGTTCGATCAAGGCCCGTAGCCAACATAGCCACGAATCTCGACAACACAAACACATGAACGGGGATGTTGACAACATGAATTCACGTAGGGTGTAGGGTGCCAAGGCAAGATCAATATGGATCAGGAAACCATGGCTAGAGCTTGAGATGAGCCATGACCGCAAGAATTCTAACCAGCTCCAATGGCGGTGCGCCGAGCTAACACAGGTCCAAGTCCTGTTGACAGCTATCCTACAATCATACATGACACACAATACTTCATCTGGTTCCGAAGTTTTTCAACGAGTGGCGTTGACTAACCTGAAGAGAAGAAGAAAAAAGAACCCACCAACGTCACCGTAGACACCGGACGACAAGATTTGTAGACGCTTCTCAAATCGCCGGTTCCAACAAGCCCGACTAGTCCTAAGTTCAGTAACCACTGGTTTGTCGCAGGCTTGAGTGCCCTTGCCAACCTGTAAGGTGGGCCCGATCAGCTCTGCTCCACGTACACTGTTGATGTTTCCAGGCGCTGGGAATATAGGTAGAGGTTGACGTTGACGCTCCATTTTCTCATCAAGTTGGCACACGGACGTACACTGCTATTGAGGAAACACTCAGTCTTCAGTCCCCTAGCTGGTAACTCTGAGCTTATAAAGAACCCTTCTACAACGGTCAGATGAAGTCGACGCCGAGAGACATACCGTTGGAATGAGTGGAAGTTGTCATCAAGCAGGAGTGCGAAGCTAGGAAGGACCATTTTAAGCTGGCACAAGTTGGATTTGATCATGAAGTATCACAAAAGAAGTCTGAACCATATTATACATGAACGCAATCTTTTAGATAAGAAAAAGGAACCAGAAACAGCGTCTTCGAAGATAGCATGAACGCAGTGCGATCATGTATTGGGCGGCTCGTCAAGGCCTAGTATTCCAGAGCAAGACTGTTCGCTACCAAGTTTCTACACAGTTCCTTGCACTGCTGAGTGTATCTCACAGGGACATTTGATCGATTTCACTAGACCGAAAAGTGGTGATAAGATTGTAAACACTATTCAAGCGAGGCAATTATGCCTCACTCATGTTTTCAAAACTTAACCCATAGAACATCGATGGTATATTGAGATTTAAGCCTTCTCTGGGGAACCTTTTGGGAAGATCTTTTGCTCATCATCGCTTGGCTGACAACTTTTATATAGCCTCAGTAGCTTCTTATTGCTTCCGTAGATGATTCAATTTAGTCCTAGGCTTTGCCAAAGCAAGCGTCTCGGATCCTCTGCGTTTACCGCGGCAATGAGGCATACATTTCTTCGTGGACTGTTTGTAGCACTATTCTTCGTCAGTCAGAAACCTCCATAGAGTTAGTCAAATTTAGCATATAGGCATGCCTGAGCCATGAAGTTCCCTCCGTCTTGCAACTGGAGAGTGTAATCCATTGTTCACACTTGCCGCAAAGAACCTCCCAGCGCCCATCCGAGCATTTCTTCTGCTGAGGTTTCTGAAAGGAGCTTCCAGTGGCGGCGCTGATGCCATGAGAGAATTGCTTGCCATACCAGAAGGCTGAATCTTTCAGCCTAAGCAATCGTCCGGGTTTGCAGATTCCACACCAGCCCTCTCGCTTGTTGCCGTGACCTCGCACCCATCTAGGGGTGTATAGGTCATCGTCTAATCGTAACTTCTGCTTCTGAGGTATCATATTGGGGTCCTCAGGGTCCATATCTTCAGAAGGGGGGTTAATTTGCTCGTCTGTAAGAGCAGCATATAGGTCAGGAGGATCAGAAAGAGCAGTAGACTTAGGGTTTAGCGGAGGAAATCTTCCGTTACTAGGCAGAATGAGAGACCGGGTAGGAGGAGGCAGAGGCGGGACAGATAGATTCGTGGCTGGTTGCCAAGGCTTTATCTGTGCCCCCTGAGACGGAAGTTGAGCCGAAAGCAACTTGCTGTTCTCCTGGTAGTTAAGAGTACCGGAAACAACACCAGATGCTTGTTGCAGTGCTTGGAGGTTGCCGTAAGACGGACAAGATTCGGTAGAGTTGAGGGTAGAAGCAGAGAAACCGTTCATTGAATCATTTGATCTCCGATGTTGGTCTGAGCGAGCGAACAGAGACATCAGGGCTTCATTAGTGACTGTATAGTGCTCTGGACGAAAACTAATACCCCTTTCATTAGTAATACAAGGGGTGGCTAATCCAGAAGGCATGGGATTGCCCATTTTTTGAAGGCCTAACTCCTCTCCGACAGGCGTCTCCATCCAGGATGCTGTCCAAGATTAGATGATTGACGTGACTTGGCTCCAGACTACTTACAGTTGCTAATTGGCATGAAACAGCAGGGGCATTGGTGAATAGATCCGGGCATTGGGACGAGTCCATTAGGTGTTTGTTGACATGAAGCATAAAGTAGGTTCAAGGACGATACTGATGGGAGGTACAAAGCCCCGCACAAACGGCATTCATGACGGATGAACGTGAGTTGGGGGTCAGGCTGAGTCGCTGGTGCTGGGAACAGCTCTTCTGGCATATGCGTGAAATAACCGTCGACAAACTTATATGAGTTCATGCTGTGTATAGGCGAAGGCCTTGCTCAGGATGTATTCCAAACTTGTGTCGCAGATAGAAAAAGAAGGTTTGTCTTCAACGTTACCTATTTCGATCAGTCACAATTGTTGCAAACTATAGGGCTCGTTGAAGGGCCAAAAGGGGTGAAGCATGCAAGTTAGATGCAATGAACAGGAACTTGAGAGCTCGTTGGAAGTAAAATGTTCACCTATTATACAAAGTCTGATACCCTGGTCCACACCACGGACCTCGACCTAGGCCTTCTGCAGCATGGGCCAATCCTACTTTTCCATATCTCAGACTGGTGGAACAGACCAGGTACAGATTCCGGAAGGTTGAAGATGCAGTGAAGCTGAGCCTCGCCCCTGCTGGCCACGGAAAGATATCGGAGCTGTTATCTGTCCTCCTCACTAGCCCGGCAATAGCTGCTATGTATGGCAGGTATCCTTGATTGGATAGATAAAGTCCTTGGAAGTAGGCAAGATCTGGATCAGTTGTCAAGTCTTTTGGCTGAGAGCAACAAGAACACAGCTATGCAGCGAGCAGGCCGACTATATCTACATCATAAGAAGTTCGATCGACCACCAACTTTGAAAGGTCAACGCTGTCTGGGGTTTCGAAGAAGCTGCTCCTGCAAAACTTGTGCGGCCGTGTCCAGGAGAAACCTACTATTCTTAGATGATAGAGAACATTGTCAACTCAGAGCCGAAAGCCCTGTACTTTCTGAATTCAGATATTGAGAGGTCCAACTCAAGTTCATCCCGAGAACTTGAGGAGGCGATCAAGCCGTTCCTTGACCCGACTTCCTGTAAACATGGCGGCCTTAATCAGTTTTAGGCGTGGCCTCTAGTCAAAGAAGTTCTTGTGTGCTCGAAATCTGATATTCTTAAGACTGGGGTTATCCTAATCGACCTCCCTGGAACCGGTGATGTTGTAGAGAGTCACTTTGAAGTGACTGAACAGCTATCCCATCCTCTCGATGTCCAGCTTGGAATGAGCCCTGATATCCGCGCGGTGGATGATTAGCGGGCCAAAAGGCCAAGCCTTGATGTGGAAAGGTTTTGATGAGCCGCATATCAAAATTAGTGGGAAAGTTGATGAGCATGGATTTTGTGTCATCTTGTCAAAGATGAACAACATGAAGGTCGGTGCTTACATACCACAATTTCCAGACCTGTGCCACAGCCAAGATGTGATCTAGATGCATGCTTAACAAGCTTGTAAATGTCAAGGAGGAGAGAAATTCGCTGAAGCCTATATACACCGTTCTTACACAAAATAAGGAGATGGCTGAAAGCCAGAGAAGGAAGGCACAGAAGGCTTATGACATGGTCATTCGCAAACATGAGAAGAAACTTTAAGAGTAAGTTATAATATGTTTTAACAAGTAATGCTAACAATTGATCGCAGCGGACCTAAACGAGAGTGGTAGGAACTTGCAAGCTGTCTGACACCGTCAACAACTACGAGATGAGTTCCAACTTGGTAAACAAGACCTGGTCGAATCTTCCCAAGCCACCCTCCATGCAGAGGACGCCGTTCTTTGTTTCGTTCCTTATCGCGGACGAGTGGGACGTCAACCACAACACGATCAAATAGGACCGCTCCACGGTTAACACGTTCGCATGGTCGATTATATGTACAACTAAGATCGAGTTGGAGAAGAGGTAAGAGGCAACTCCACTGACCTATTGGGATGAGGGACTGCAAGAACCTACTATCAGTCTACTGGTCCAATCAACGAGAAGATCTTTTTTGACCAAAATATGAGCCGATCCCGACATCGCCACAGTAGAGGAGGAGCTTTTCACCGCGTTTTTTGAAGACTCGTTCTGCTCGTTCTGCTCGTTCTTCGATCTGCATCTCCTCGACGAACCGCTCGAGCAGGACCACTTAACATCTCGGAGCCCTCCGTGGAAAGGCACCTGGATGGGATCACGAGGTCATCAGCGTAGTCCCGTGGTAAATGAGGTTCTCGTACTTGTCGGCGTTCTTGGCGTCAACCACATCGCTCGACTTCATCTCTATCATCTCGCTCGAGCCCTCTATCCGAGTGTTATTAGACCCCTTCATCTTGGCGTCTGATCAACGCTGTGTTCTCGAGCATCTGTACACTATAGAAGCTGAATACCTGACGGCTTCCATTTTGCGAGTTCCCTTCCAGGCGTATCAGTAGATGGGTCACGCTGGCTTTTGAATCGGTGCCAACTGGAAATTACGCGGTAGTAGCGGGGCCGAGCTGTTCGGAAGACATCGACGAAGATGTCGGAGTCGCAACAAGTTTGGCTTTGGCGTCATGCTTAAGTCGATGTGCGATTTCGGGAGCAGCTAGGAGGGAGTTTGTCCGGCCTGATGATGTTATGGCATGGAACTTTGCTTGACTTTGGATGTTATTCTCTTGGTCGTCGGCGGACGCGATAGGGGCCGAGATTGTAGTGGAGCATAATGACGTTTGACGCCAAAGAGACACAGTCGGATAATGAGGCCAACGAGTAAGGTCTGAGACACCGCGTAGCGATTGGAAGACACCGCCAAAAGAAAACGCGAAAAACTACCTGGTAGATGATGCGAAATGCACCGACTGAGGAACAGATCGACCGACCGACCGAATCCCGAAGGAGTAGCAGCAATGGCAGCAGCAACGATGGAATGACAATGCCGTAGAAGGCGCTGGATCTCCAGTCGCGTAGGGAGACCAAGAGGCTGCAGGAAGCGCTAAAGCAGCGGCTGGAGATAACCAGGGAACTTAAGGAAGCTGTTGCAAAGCAGGAATAGGCAGTGCACGAGGTGGGCAAGCAGATGGTAGAGATGAAGGAACAGATGACCGAGGAGCTGCAGCGCGTCCGGAAGCAGCTCGAAAATATCGCTGCGAATGCTAGAGGGGACCCTGACGATCATCTGTTGACGCCACACGAGTGACACCGTTCTTGTCCCACAACGATTCGAGGACCCTAGCCGCTCCGCCGAGCCCCACAAACGCGCTATTGGCGTTTCAAAGCGAAAAGAGGATGAGGCTAGGCTCCCAGCCGGGGCGATTCGGGCGATAGTGGGGAACGAAGTCCACTCCGAACTGGATCATTCCACGTGGCGATGCCGAACGGTGACTAAGGAACCAAAGAACCGCCACCGCAGGGACGAGAGCGAGTATGAGATTGTGAAACACGTAGTGGAAACAAAACTGGTCCCTGGACCCCGATCCTACGAGATGGCCTGTACCCCATCAGCGTGGATAATGTCAGCCGTATTGCAATGCTAGACGAGAGGAACGAAGTTCGAGCTGAGATACCCGACATGCTAGGCCAGGAAAATGACACCAAAGTCGCAATAATAGCATAGCTCAACAAGAGAAGTAACCCAAGGTGTATGGCTCGATAGTCGTATATTTCAAAAGACAGTCAGAAGCTAAGCGGTTCATCGACGAAGGATTCATTGTGGCTGGAGGAGCATCCAAAATTACAAAGGCATTTGAACGTCGTGACCGCCCCAAGCAATGTTACCACTGCTAACAGTTCACGAGCCATGAGGCCTATCAGTTTAATAGGCCACAAGTTTGCAGCCGATGCCCTCATCTCATATTGGTAGCCGTACCGAAACGGTTTAAAGAGAAATCAAACCATAATACAAGAGAAAGAATGATCCCAAAACAGGCAAACTAGTGTACGTGAAGGTGCGCGCAACAAAGCGATCACCACAATACATGCACAAAAACAATTCCAAAATGTATCCCAGGCAACAGCCATAACTCAGACAGCAAAAATTGTCGGAAGCTCTATCCATCACAACATGAATAGCATAGCCCGACTGTTTCGACTGAATGCCAGATAACAAGGACCAGTACATGATAGTTTAGTGAAAGACAAGGACATTCGGATGCATCCGTATTAGTCACCACGAGCAGACATGATATAATCCAAGTCCCTGTTCATCGATTAGTATGACATGGTTCGCGTCATGCTATGTAAAGGTGTTCATCACTGTTCTTTCCATGGTCGCCCTATGTATATAAGTTTTAAATATAAATTTATAAGATATGGTGGTCACGATGGTACACCGTGTCCAACCCATGCTTCCAGAGCTCAATTAAAATTTTGTAAAAAGGTATATCTAGTTCTTGCAAGAAGAAAGAAATAACGGTTGCCTTTACCGGGTATAATTCCGCAGTGCATCGACTCCAGAAATGATCCTTTCCGTTTCCACGGAGCTCATACGCCTCGATCATCAATCTAGAAGAACGACGGCTTGGCGAGGACACGATACTCTATGTAGTCCTCGCCGTCAATGCTGATAATGGTGCCTTGCGAAACAAGTTTTCCAGTAAATAGGCCTTGCGTCCTGCGTTCATACTTCACCCCGGCATACATCTTTGCATCTTCGGCATTTGTTCTTAGTCGGAGGCTTTCCTGACGTTCCCAGACATTATTAAGACGTTTCATTTCGTCCCACTCATGCAGTTGTTGCCGTCCTTTACGGGTGAAGCCAGGGATATTCGCTGCAGCTGCTTGGGCTGCCTGAGCGGCAGCGGCTACTGCACGTTCACGGTTCACTGCTTGCGTATCAGCGCGTTCCTGGGCGAGCTCAACGCGTTCAACCTCACGCTCCGCTAGAGCAGATGTTCTTTCGATCGCATTGTTGCTCAACGATGTTTTACCCGTGCTTTGGCGAGGAGCTGGCACAGGCTGAGGAGAAGGGTTGATCTTTATGTATGACTGGCGTGCGTTGGCTCTGGCGGCCTCGACACGGCGACTCTGGCGCAATTCATGGCCACCATATCCCATCTGCTGTGTCTGATCAGATTCTTCGCCATAATCGCCTGGAAGACGGGGTAGAACGGGTGCAACAGACAAGGGAGCAGGCGCTTTGTAATTCGTTCCCGCAGCCCTTGCCTGCGCTTCATGAACAGCTTTAGTCTCGTTCGAGGTTCGCTCCCCTTCTTTCTCTCCCATGTCTATCTGATATTGCCGAACACGGCAATATTCCTTGATCTCGTTTCGTGCAAGGTTTCTCAAGTGTGGCTCAAATGCAACTTCCTCGTATGCAATCCAGAGTGCACCAGGCTCAGCTGGAAAGTTTCCTCCAACGATGCGTCCGTCGCGCGTCTCTCGTACCAGCTTAACGCGGAACATGTCATTCTGTCCCAAGATCCCGTACACTGCATGGCGATCACGGGGGTTAGGCGAGCTAGACTTTGCCCAATGCCCAATAAGAATTCGACTAGGTCTAGAGCCGGGTAGGGGATCAACGGTATGTCGCAGAGGTTGCGGCCCACCGGGGGCTGGCTGAATGGGAGTGTGTTCAATGACAGGGCCATTTGAGGGAGGAGGGTTGGCTGGCGCAAGCCCTCCGCTCGTCCGCCTCCTTTTGGCATCGCGATTCTGTTGCAAGTGTTCGGGGAGATCGATACCGTAGGCAACCGGAGGTTCTTTGGTGGCGTGCTCGGCAGTGGGGTTGAGATTGGCCCGACGAACTGCTTCTTTAACGGCAGCCTTCTCAGCAGCAACTCTCTCCCCCTCAAGCTCGTCTGTCCCAGTTGCTTCGGCACGGATCTTGACATACTCCTTGACCTGTAGCTGGTTTAAGCCCACAAGATGATTCAAAAATACAATCTTGTCAAAGTTTACCCAACTTCCGCCAGATCCTGATCGCAAAGAATATTCGTCTGGTATTGTTCCTCCAGATAATGTAGTGCGCTGGGTCTGGGCCCTTAGCCGACCGCGAGTATCGATGAAACCAACGACGGCATGTTTAAGATCCACTGTGGGAGCCTCTGAGTCTCTCCAATATCCTACGGTAACGCCTCCAGTACTTGATCTAGGATGGGTCCTTTTCGTGGCAACTGGTGGTCGTGAATGACCAGGAAAGGGGTCCTTTGTCTGAAACTGGTGAGAAGTGACGACTTCATCTCTAGAAGCAACTGTGATCTCATCCTGGGCAGGGCCTGGCGTTTGTCGAGGAGATGTTGTTGGAGTGGTCGCTGATGAATCACTCGAAATTTCGATCGGTTCCGTTTGCATCGCAGGATCGTTTGGGCGAAAGAAATGTAGTCAAGCGAACTGTGTCAAGTGCGACGTTTGTGGATGAGTTGATAACAAATGAAGGCGAAGATTGGTGAGCAAGCAGAAACCGCGTCTGTTCGGAATTCGAGTTGATGTAGTTGTAGAGAAAGAAAATGACGGCTGGTTGATGGTTACTGTGAAATTTTGGGCCCAGGTTCAATGCAACAAGGGTAGTGACTAGAGCTGAATTAAGGTGCATTGATATAGACGAGGGGTGCGGTTGCCTTGCATGGATGCTTTGGCAAGCGAAACTCTTGTTTCCCCCCATTTTTTCCCCACCGGTTGTTGTGAACGTTCGCCAATGTTCTTGAATGAATTTATTCCGCCCGG
>JACCKW010000435.1:0-12724 GCA_013623355.1 Fusarium bactridioides
CCTCTAAGTCTTCTACGTCTGCTCCCCTCGCTTTTATTCCCTTCTTCTTCCAATTCCCCTCCATCACCAGCTCGACTCATCAGCAACCAACTCGCAACACTTCGCCCGTCTCATCACGACCGGTTCATATTTTTCAAGAGGCCATCCGGAGCCTTCATTCCTCAACCAATACCAATAAACTCAGCTTTTCCATGACCATCGATCAATCATATCCAATGACCATCATTACGTTCAAGATCACCGCTTTCACCCTTTAAACCCCACGGGAGCGCGCGCGCAAGCGAAGAGCTAGCAGTCGAGAGCGAGAGCGAGAGTCACAATATCCTACGAATCAGACGATATTCAACCATCGTGCTGTCGGGCCCAGCCTAATTGTCCGATTTCCGATCGCAAACTTGCCGTCGTCCTTGGTCGCCTCCCGAATTTAGGAATCGCGACTTGACCACGTCAACATGCCCGGTGCAAACGTAGCAGTCCTCCCGCCCCCTGCGGCCTCGACAGCGTCTTCGCGAAAGGCCTCGCTGGCACCCGAACGTAAATACAAGTGCCAGTTCTGCAACAGGGCTTTTAGCAGGAGCGAACACCGAAGTCGCCATGAACGATCACGTACGTGCACCGCCAGTCAGCCCTCATGCCAAACCTTTCACATCGTGACCCCTCTTCTCCTGGCCACAGGCTAACTCATTCGCAGATACCAAAGAGCGTCCTTTCAAGTGCATGAAGTGTAGGAGTACTTTTGTCCGCCGTGACCTTCTTCTTAGACATGACCGTACTGTCCACGCCAAGGATGGCGGCGTGCCCCTTCACAGCGATGGCAAGCGCCGGGCCGGTCCCAAGACTCGCGCTGTCGGTGCCCCTTCAAAATCTTCTATCGCTATTGATACTTCGACCCTGGAACAAATGGAATCTGGTGCTGATGGCATCTTTGACGTTGAGACGGCTGCCATGCTTGTAGCCGATCTGCATCACAAGGCCACCGCCGCTATGCGCGAAGACCACTCATACGAGGACAGTCCATCGATGGCTTATTCACCCCACAACGCTTCTGCTATGGAGTCTACTGTGACCTACCCTTCAGGCGCCATCGCACTACCTCAGGTTCAGTGGGATGGTTTTATGTCTCAATCAGTCGCCGAGCCCAAAGCCCATTCGATAACGTCCAGTGCATCCGGGTCATTCGAGTCTCAACCTTCTTTCACCAGCGGCACTACCCTGCAAGCTAATTCGAATAAACTCCCCCCTATCAGTGGACAGAACTGCAATGGCCTGGTACCGGCCCTACAGTCTATGATCAACTCGTTGCCCAACTCTGCAGCTGCGCCGCCCTCTCCATGGTCGTCAGATTCATCCAAGCCTGGATACAAGGCCCCTGAAGTGATGGGAGATGATGAGCGCAACGCTATTCTTGACAACATTCGCAGTGCCGACAGCGAGCACGCCATCCCTGAGGGTTTCCGCATGCCAGGCCTAGGTTCATTGAATCGGTACCTTTCAACATACTTCGGTCTATTCCATCACCATTTGCCTTTCTTGCATCCTGCTTCATTCCATCCCATCAAGGTCTCACCCCAGCTTTTGTTGGCAGTTCTCAGCATTGGCGCTCTCTATGCTTTCGACCAAGAACAGGCATACATGCTCCACATTGGCTCCAAGGTTCTGGTTAACCAGTTCCTACAGAGTAAGGAGAATTTTAGCTCCCGAAAGTGTCCCCTGTGGACCATGCAGAGCAACCTCCTTAACATGATCTTTGCTAGCTGGAGTGGTGACCCCAAGGGCCTGGAGTGGACCTGCTCAATCAAGAGTCTGCTCGCCAACATGGTCGCGGGTAACAGATACGAGCTGAAGCTTCGCCAAGAAGCTCGGTCAGGTGCAAAGCCCACTCGTGCCGACTGGGTAGAAGATGAGGGCTGCCGCCGTACATATTACGCTGTCTACATCTTCTTTGGTCTTTTGACACTTACCTACAACCACACGCCGGCCATCAGTTTCAGCGAGTTTGAAGATTTACAGCTCCCTTCCACCGAAACGCTATGGAACTTGCAGGCACCAGACGAGACGGCATGGCAAGAGCATCTGGCAGCTTCCACTACCGTGACCTTTATGGAGGCTCACGACAACCTTTTCCAGGGTGAAACGCTTCGATACAGCACATTCGGCACCCGCGTCATGATCAACGCTTTGTTTCTTGAGGTCTGGTATCACAAGCGCAGTCCTGAAGCACTGCAAGACGTGGTAACAGAGTACAAGTTGCGGCTGGCGCTAGAAACATGGGAGAAGTCCGTCGATATGTGTGAGGCCGAGGCCTTTCCTGTGCCGATCAGTGCTCCCCACAAAGGCCATCCTTTAATTTTCAACGCGAAAGCCATGTACCGTAATGCTCGTGCCCGTCTGGAAGTTGACCTCAAGGCGGTCCAGGAAGCGCTTCGCTACCATGAGTCCTATGAGGTTGCTGCTGCGATGACGCATGCCAGGGATCGCGTGAAGCGCTCGAGTGAGATGATCAAGGTTATTGAGGAATGCTATAACTGCCTGGAAACTGTTGTTTCTCAAGGAGTTAGATGGATTGCCCGTGTATCGCCTACCAACTGGAGCGTAGAGCATGCGCTCTGCGGAATGGATCTCATGATCATTCTATCGCTGTGGTTGTATCGCCTGGAACATGACGAGGAGCCTGCGACTCAGGAAGAGATGGCCATGTACAACAAGGTCCGACAGCTTCTTGTGAAAGAAATTGATGAGAACTACATGTCTCAGCTGAGCGCTGTTGTCGCACGACTCTGGGGCTCGATACTCGATGAAGTCGTTGTTTGGGGGTATGTGTCAACGGTGCAAACATCTCTCAGAATTACATTGCTAACACAGCACACAGCATGACACGACTTATGGGCGACGCCTTCAAATTGCATTCTCAGGCCCTTGTCGGCTATGTCGATGATCCTGAAGCATCCTCAAATGTCTCGACTCCCTCGATGATCTCGCAGGGGGCAGACGAGGATAGCGTGTACTAAAACTAATTGGCCATGACTGAAATGACTTTTTCCTTTGTTTGCCCTCGGGCCGGTTCGGGCTTTCCTTTTCTCCTAGGCATATACCTCTCTGCTTGATTATGTTTGGTTTTTGGTTGTGGGTTAATTCGATCCTCTCTGACTCGATCGGCTCCGGCGCGCAGGGCTCGGCAGGGAGTTGGACTCGTCCCGTCTCCTATGAATTTGTTTTTTGCAGTCTCCTTATGGTTATCATTTCACTATCTCCTTGGCGATACCCGAGACAGGGCGGGTAATCGCAATGTCCAGTCTACTGCAGTTTTATCATTGCAAGTCTGTTGTTGTTATTGTTGGACACGTCGTGCTTTGTCGTTTTTGTTTACGTTTGTCTCTTTCCTTGTTGCATGGTTACAAAGGGTCAAACGGCATTAATTGGGGTCAAGGAAGGGGATCGGGAAACGGTTTTCGCATTGGGCTTGTGCCCCGGACAGAGGGAACTGGATCATTTGCGTAGTGACAGCGCAGGCTAATGACTGCGATGGCAGGACAGTTGGCAGGTCCAAGATGGCTGGTGTCGCCTTCTACTTCCCCTGTTCTATATGCTATGGCACCTTTATTGTTTTCATCTTATAATATTTGTGCGTGTTTCTTTCTGCCGTTTTACAGGCAGTTTTCGACGTTCGGTTCCGTCTTGGTCTACTTCTTCTCATGGTATGCCATTGCTCTGCTTCGCCTCTTGTTCGATTCTTCTCCTATTTATTCTTCACTTATTTTTTGTCGAATTGTTCAGTTTGGTTTTCAGATACCTTGTTCGATATACAGATTGTTTCTTTTGCGGCCACATGACGGCAATAGCATGATCTGGCATGTCCTGAGAACCCCTTTTTGGGCTCACGACGCAGCGTCGCATACCGTCAAGAGGAGGCTGGCCCATACTCGTGTATAGATGAATAGTATTTGCTTTGAATAATCAGCACCTGTCAAAACATCATTTCTTGTCCTTTACTAAGCTCGTGACATGTTGAAAGTAATCAGCTCTCGATACCAAAAGGAATTGTACAGGGAGTCGTTGGTGGACCAAAGGCGGCATCATCACCAACAACAAAAAAATGGCCTCTCGAAAGGTTAGTACCTTAGTACTTAGGTAGTGTAAGTCATTAGGTCAGTACTTACAACAACAAAACACCATATTTACGACGAGGTGCTCTTTCTCCCACACATGCATGAATGCATACCTACCTTAGGTAGGTACCTACCCTACCATGCCCGTCAATGGAAGTTTCGCTCGGGCCTTTGGAGAACGTCCTTCCATGAACCGTCTAAGCTCTACCCAAAGCAGGCACCTTCGATAAATTGTTTAAGGTTGTTCGGCCAAGTTACTGCCCTTATGTGAACCTTGACCTGCGATCTCAACTTGTGACTTACAACTTACATGGTGTCAATGTTGAAATACGCTCGTCACCGCCGAGAGAGTCAATTCTGTTAAGAAGGCCCAGTCACTTATATTTCCATGATGATCCCCCCTCTTACACATCTTCTGGCGACTGCTCGTCTGCTTTCTGGAGCGTGCGAATGCGGCTACTCGATCACAAACCCTCAAGGCGATAGCGATAGCCCAATGGTGTTTTCTGATCGGCTGGAGACCAAGTTCAGCCAGCTGCACAACATATCTGAAGGGCACGACTGGGTAGCTCAAAATTTCACAGTATCGGCAGCAGACGGTAGGGGTAACTTCGGCAAAGCATTCCTGCCCAACAATGTCAACACTCATGAAACAAAGTCTCTGGATGATTCTGGGCTTGAGCTACGTGTAAGAAGTGCAGTCAACAAAGACGATGCCATCCCGTCGAGCGAAGTCGATACAGCGAGACTTGACCTTCACTGGGGATCATTCCGAGCAGGAATGAAACTGACGGACGTCAAGGGCACCTGTGCCGCTTTCTTCTGGGCGAGTAATCAGATGTTAAGAGTGATGAGTGAAACTGACCAATGAACAGTATTTTAACGATACTCAGGAGATCGATATCGAGTTCCTTTCTCAAAAGTTTGATCACGATAATGGTATATACCCTATCAATCTGGTTGTTCAGTCCAAGAAATCCTTGGAGGCTGGCTATGATGCCAGCAAAACTGGCAGTTTCAAGCGAGTCAAGCTAGATTTCGACCCGACAGACGCCTTTCACGAGTACCGCTTTGACTATCTTCCAGGACAGGTCCTATTCTACGCTGACGGCAAACTGCTCGCCCACATGAAAGGAGCCGACATGCCTTCTTCTGGGGGCCATTTGATTCTTCAGCATTGGAGTAACGGCAATCCGTTATGGTCAGGCGGGCCTCCAAAAGAGGATGCCACAGTCACAGTCAGTTATGTCAAAGCTTACTTCAATTCATCAAACAGTGAGCGCCAGTCGCAACTGGCGAGACGATGTCACGAATCGTCAGAGGAAACTTCGGTGTGTGTGATAAATGATTCGGATAATGATGCAATCGATAGTGCAGGTGCTAGCACAACGAGAGTCGCGCCAGGAACCTCTGTCTGTGTCTTGATTGTTGGCCTAGTAATGCCCTTTTTGCAGTTAGTGGGATGAATGTGTACTTGATTATCTGCTACGAGTTTGAGGGCTTCCATGGAGCCGTGGTTGAAATCGATGTTTAGTTATGGTTTATGTCGCAAACAAGAGAATTTGAAGTATTCGAAAAAGAAGAAGAAGAAGAACACGAAGAAAACGTACAATTCTATTCGATAAAGGGAAAATTCCTTCTATTTGCACTATCGAGATGTTGGTTGTTCAGAAACCTGGAATCAAGGAGTACTGACGTAGTCAAATCAGAGCTGCTTCAAATCTCTTCTCCCTTGGTTACCATGAGGTAAGTCCTTGAGCATCCAATTCCATTGCCTCTACTTTACCTTGGCCAAGGAACCAACAAAACTGGGCCTAAATCAAGGCAGAGGCCGCCTTGTGAGGTGAGGGGTTATAGATGCATTTTATAAGTAATAGATCTTTCCTTCAACAAAATTGACCGGCCTGTTATCACATCCACGATATCCTTCACTACTGTATCTCACCTCATCCATCATATTATCTATCCTAGTAGTGACCAAAACTTTGCAAATATGCCTACAGAACCTTTCCTAGATATTATCCTCACCAATCATACAGACTCCAAGTCGCTCTTTGCACACGTCACAGGTCGAGATGAACAGGGCGTTTTGATTCTTCTCGCTGATGGTGAGACGGTTCATCGGCCAAAGTCGCCGTCTGAGATATTACAGCCTGTCGGTGCAGATATCGCCATTCCCGTTGGAGGACCAGGAGCTCAAAAGAAAGTGCGGATACCGCATATCTTTGGAGGACGAATCTGGTTCTGCAAAGGCAAGCCAATCACATTTCTTATCAACCCAGGGCCAGCTGTGGTTGAACCGTCTGTAACGAATCCAACTGATGCCAACTTTGACGCTGATTGGGGATTCTGCGAGTTCACCTACAACAACGATCAGCTGTACGTTAACGTGTCATATGTTGACTTCGTAAGCATTCCGATCGGTCTGGAGCTTGAGAACGAGGCCGGCCAAGTCACACGTGTTCCGGGCATGCCCAAGGATGGGCTTGATCAGGTCTCTGAGGCTTTGAAGCGTCAGGGCGAGAAGGACGGCGCGGGCTGGGAGAAGCTTGTGGTCAAGTCCAAGTCTGGCTCCAACCTCCGAGTATTAAGCCCAAACGCTGGTGCAGAGTTACATCCAGGCTTGCTGGAGAATTACTTTGCGCCAGAGATTGACGCGGCGTGGAAGCGCTACGAGAAGGAGGACATCGAAATCAACACTCAGGCAGAATGGGGCGATGTTAGGGGCCGCGTCCACGATGGCAAACTAGTGTTCAAAGATGTTGGAAAGGACAAACTTAGCTTCCACTTTGAGAAGCCAGCTACGCGAGACATTGTGTCTTGCAGCACGGGACCGTTTGCAGGAGGCCCGGACGTGACGGCGGCGCAGCTCAACGTCGGAGCACGGCTTGTGGCGGCGCTGAACCGGACGACGTTATCGGGCAACTCCCGACAGCCGGAGGGGGAGAGGGTTGAAGAATATTACTGCAAAGGAAAGGGAACGACAAATCACTACTCTAGAATCTGTCATGAGGTCACGCGAGAGGGGAAGGGGTATGCGTTCCCGTACGATGATGTTGGTGCATCAGGGGGAGTTGATCAGAGCGGATTCTTGAATGATGGGAGACCAAAGGTCTTGACTGTTCATGTTGGGGGACAGTAAAAAAGAAAAGAGACTGTGAAAATGGAATTGATGATGAACAGCTGACAGGTCTCGCCAAGTTTGTTCTGTCTAGAAAATGAACGGGCTGAGTCGAACGAACCTCTAAATTAACGTGGCACCCTCAGCAGGCTTTATCATGTATGTAAGACATGCGGTTGTGGCTGTTAATAGCATCTGCCACAGCCGCAATCAAGGAATGAAAGGGTTGCCTTAGTATTTAGTAGACTAATGATCTTAAATTGTGACGTTGAGGCCCTCAAGTTTTATTTCAAAGTACAGGGTGATCATTGAGTCGTGCTCCTAGTATTGCTCTGTCTAGGAGAGTATGCGAGCCGGGTCATGGGCTAATTGCCGATACCAGAAATGAATCACCCATCATAGCATTTTCCTCTTATGCAGATATGCCAGTAATGAATCTCAAACTAGGGGGCAAGACATCCATTACCTATTAGTGATATGTCGAACTGAACTGCACACCGAGACAACCTAGAAGAGGAGGAGCACAGCCAGGCCCGCGCCAGCACGCCCAATCTGCAGCTAACAAGTTGCATCACGTCCGATCCAATCCAATCCAAAGGAAGGAAGGAAGAGATCCAATCATTCCGCATACAACCCTTATTCCTCCTTCCGTGGTTGCATAAGGTATGCGCATGGATCCCTACCTACCTTACTTTATGGCTCGACCTACCTTCTGTACCAAAGATACTTTTCCCTCTCACAACTACCTAAATTAATCTTTGGCCATAGATCCTTGTTTTTTTCAATTACGTTCCTTTGGTCCCGCCTCAAGATAATTATTCTGCTCTTCTCTCGTTTCTGATATCGACTCCAACTTTAATGACTTACGATTCACGATTTACGATACCTCAGACCAGGCCATATCGCTGATACCTACGTACTTCGGGGACAATCCATCATATGACACAAACACACACTCCGCACTTCCCGGGTTCCTAGCCGCCTCTGTCGATCCCCGCCAACAGTTACCGTCGCCCCTTGGAACCTATCTTAAGCCAAGAGCTTCTTAGACGACCTACACACGGTCTTTTTGACCTCGCTGTCATAGCTTTCTTACTAATAGTAGCCCATCATGTCATGACTGCCAAAACGCCATCCTTCTTAACTTCACAATCTCTTATCTTGACTTGACAAGTCTGAGATTCTAATCACGAGGCCGTGCGTCTTGCTTCTTTCATACAAGCCATCATGGTATATTGTGGGAAGCCCTCTGGTGGCTGCTCCACCTGCCGCCGTCGCAAGATTCGTGTGAGTTGGCCCATCACCACAATCCATATGAGTTCCGTCAAATACCTATGGCCTTCTGGCTATTGTTATTTCAGCTTATTTCTTAGTGCTCTTACTGACACATGAGTATTTGAATCAAGTGTGACCAAAAGGAGCCGGCATGCACGCAATGCGAGAAGAAGAATCAACCATGCCCTGGCTATCGCAATCTCGTCGATCTGATGTTTCGAGATGAAAGCTCCCATGTTATCAAGAAAGCGGTCAAGACACGGGCTCGATCTAATCAATCGCAAAAGAGCCCTGTTAGCCAGGAGCTCGCCTCGGCGTCAATATCTCCCCCAGCATCCGTTGTGACTATCAAGTCACCACCGACGTTCGCTATTGACCCTCGGTCCAGTGCAGCCCCTGCCCCTGCCACCAAGACAGAGAAATCGAACAAGGTCAAGGCTAGGCGTGCTCGGAAATCTAGCACTCGCTGCCGCGCGCCTGTCCTTTCCGCTTTGATCAACGACTGGAGCCGGTCTCCATCGGAAACCTCTCATGAAAGCCCGAGTGATGCCAGCGATGTCACTGGTCTAAGTGGACCAACTGAAGGCCGCGATCACTTGGATGACGCTCTATCACCCGAACTACAAGACAAGGGCACTGCTTTTTTCTTCTCTCGCTACGTTGCAGCCGACAGAGGCTCTTATCAAAACTATGCTTTCATTTACGATGTATGGAAACCTCCGGACTCGGCACAGGCTCAAATTGATCCAGTCACTGTCAGTATGACAGCTGTCGGACTTGCAGGATGCTCACAGGTTTTCCGATCCCCAGATCTTATGACACGGGCACAAGAGAGCTATGCTATCGCCCTCGGATTGACGCACCGTGCGCTTCGCGACCCAATCGAAGTTGTAAAAGACACAACCATGCTTGCCGTTTTGATACTCGGCACTTTCGAGTTTGTTTCGGGATACAGTTCCCATACGATGCGTGCCTGGCAAGACCACGTCAACGGAGCTGCTGCTCTGGCAAACATCAGAGGTGCTGCCCAGTTTCGAAGCAAAGCTGGTGCTCGCATGTTTCTCATGCTCTGCCATACAGTTCTTATAAGCTGCATACAGAGCGGCCTACCTATGCCACAAACACTAATAGACCTCCGACACGAGATTCCTCCCTCTGAAGAACTCGGAGGACCCGACTTTCATGTGGCATACCCCATATACAAAGCACTGCAGGTGCGCTACGATATCAACACTAGAAAACTAGCCGATCTTGATGATGTTGTCGCCGCCATAT
The DNA here is from genome assembly GCA_013623355.1 of Fusarium bactridioides. NCBI lineage: Eukaryota > Fungi > Ascomycota > Sordariomycetes > Hypocreales > Nectriaceae > Fusarium > Fusarium bactridioides. The sequence goes on from JACCKW010000435.1 coordinate 9,778, forward strand.
CAAATGTTGAGGAGGAATTCTCATCGATACTGTCCGGACTGCCAGAATCTTGGAAGTACCATCGCGTACAGCTGACGCAACCGGACCCTCGAGTATCAGGACAAATATGCCACGTTTATGCTGGGCTCCTTCAATCCACCACTTGGAATATGGTGCGCGGAATAAGGATGATGCTGCTGGAAACGCTCGTCGAGCAGCTTTGCGCTGCTGCGGGATCAGCTGACCGCATTGTACTATCAGACAATCATTTCCAGTTACTTGCCAAATCCCTCAAAGTCTTGGATATGCTAGGACAATCAATTGCAGCCAGCGTTCCCCAGCATCTCGGAGTTGTCAGTATCCGGGACATCAGCAACAATAAGGACCAAGGGCATACGGTTTCGATTGCAGCCAAGAAACAAGCATACCGTGTTATATCGTCGCCATTTGCGCAAGACTCACGTGTCAGCCCGGGAGAGGATACATCCAGCAGCGGTGGTAGTCCGGTACTATTTGATCCAACGCAGTCGACGCCTCATACGGACGATGCCACTCGTTTCATGAGCCTTGCGTCGGCAAATAATACCATCATCTGGCCGTTGTACATGCTCGGTATGTCATCGGCATGTTCCCCAGAAACAAAACAATATGCCATCGAGGGCCTGCAAGCTATCCACAGAGAAGCTGGTCTGGAGCAAGCGCGCGTGGTTGCGGGACTATTGCAGGAGAAGGATAACCCCCTAACTCTTAGCCCATCACTTCTCAGCAAGCTTCCCACGGTTGATGCAAACGCTCTACCGTCAACAGTCTAATCCATCTGCACGCCGAGTCTGACTTGACTGTGCGATATTTCGATTCGCTTCTCATTATTTTTCACCATTCGATCGGGCATCAGATTGAGACATGGCGACATGTTGTGTGTCATCATGGTTGTAATACCAACGGGCTTTTCTCAATTCTTAGCATACTTTCTGTTGGATGAGACGAGATGTAGAGTGCACATACCCAGTACCTTTTGGATGGATTACCGACGCATTGCAGTCTAGCATGGACAAAATGTTTCCCATTGCTTAATTTACCAACTGTCGAAGTTTCCAAAGCCACCCCCCTTAATCTTCTTGCGTGTTGGTTCCTCCCACGTGTCAACGTCCTCAATATCAGCCTCGTTGATAGTCGCTGTGTTCTGCTGAGTTGCGGTCTTTAGGTATTTGCCAACGCTCTCTCCGGCTCCTGTGCTCTCAACAGTGCCGTCATTGCGTATCCGTTTGCCGGTCCATGTTGTCTTGTCATCGTCTGTACCACCTTGTAACCGAATCTTCTCCTGTTCCTTGGTCTGACGCTCGTTTTCCTGTTTCTGTTTCTGAAACTCGGCGAAAGGATCGTGAAAGATAACGATGTCATTGATAACAATCTTGTTGAGGGGTCGGTTAGACCCATCTGTAGGTACATCCTCCATCTTGGAAAGAACATTGAGATTCTCGACAACCTTTCCAAAGACTGTGTGCTTGCGGTCAAGGTGTGGCGTGGGCTTATACGCAATAAAGAACTGACTTGAGTTCGTATTCTTGCCCTTGTTGGCCATGGAGACTAGCGACAAGAGATTAGCGAGGACTACAGCATGCTTATGAAGGGTCACTAACTCGTTCCTCGGGCATTGTGTGACATTGGGCCATCGAACTCATCATCGAAATACTTTCCCCATATACTCTGCCCACCTCGGCCCGTGCCTGATGGATCACCGCCCTGAATCATAAAGTTTGGGATGTTTCGATGAAAGGCTACACCCTTATAGTAACCAGTCTGTGCTAACCTGATGAAATTCCACACAGCCTTGGGTGCAAACTCAGGATACAGCTCGATTGTTATGTCGCCCAGATTTGTTTCTATTCTGGCATACCCGGTTGTCTTGACTCGCTTGGGCTTTAGCATATACTCCTCATCCGTCAGCAGAGCTCTCTCGCCGCTCGTCTCAGGTGTCAGCCCGGTGCTGGTGAAACTAGCTGCGGCTTTACCCGTGGTGTACGCTGCCGAGTTAGCAGCCAGCTTCTTGTCCTTGATCATAGAGTGGCGGACAACATTGTTGGCAGCAGCAGGCTTGGTGAGGGCAGTCGAGCTACGATTGATATCACCGCCCTGCTCACGAGCCTTGCGCGCCTTCTCCACCGCAGCTTTCGCACGCGAAACCTTGTCGCCCATGCTTCCTAATGCACTGGAGTTGATATTGCCGGCATTGCGCTCGTCCTCCTGTTCCTTGGTCAATTGCGCCGGCCCGCCGTCCTTCAGATACTTGAACTGGTCCAGGTCGCGGCTGGCCGCATTCTGGGGATCTTGGAGTGTAATTATGTCGGCGCGAGTAAACTCTTCATCATCGACGAGGTCGCGCCAGGATTTGGCTTTGATATTCATACGCTCGACCGTATCCCAAGAGAAGACATTGGCGTAGGTTCCATGACGAATGGCTACAATATGTGTGTTGTCGGTGAAGACTTTGTAGGTGACCGGATCGATCAAGTCGCCCTTTTCGTCGCTCAACCCCGCGCCAAGAGAGTCTGATTCTGAATTCCGAGCAAAATTAAGACGGATCAGATCTTTCTTCTGTAGAGGCTCGCCAGTGACGGGGTTCTGGTTGGGGTGCTTGTCAAGCCAGGCGCCTATGACCTCAACGTCGAACGTCGTTCCATCGGGGGTGCAGACAGGGTTCTTGAAGGGTTGGAGACTGGCTGCACAAAAGTTGAAGGGAAGACGGCGAAATGATGCGCTGGCGATTTGATTGCGAGAAGACGCGCCTGCGCCAACACTTGGGGAGAAGGCGTCGGCTGAGGACCACTCTGAGTGTGTAATCTGGAGTCATTGAGTTAGATGGAACATGAGTTTTGTTATAGGAGTAGACCTACATAGAGCTTGTCTGTTCCTTTACCCATTGTTGCGTTGGTTCGACGTAAACCTTGGGGGGGGGGGGGCGCGGGGG
>JACCKW010000437.1:0-29582 GCA_013623355.1 Fusarium bactridioides
CTAACCCTAACCCTAACCCCAAGGCCATTATCCGGGGACTTACCATTTGATAGTAGATGATAATGAGACTGTAGTTTTGAAAGTAGCAAAATGAATCTATTATCTGTGATATAGTAAAACAAATTGATGAATAACAGGCTCCTTGTTTTGCACCAATTTGACCTGCGTCTGAGCATATATCCAAGTCTTGCCCTCCGTTGTCAGGTCTTGGCTGACATCAAACATACTCTATTTCTTTAATCTGCCGCATTCATGCAAGGAACAAACAAATAGCTTATGTTTACACAGAAACACGTTTTCTGTCTGCTGGGCTATGCCGAGCCGGCTAATGACCCCGGACCTGGTTTTAGCCATCTGGAATTAGAGAAAGTGCCGCCAGATGTGAAACGACCAAGACATTTATTTAGCCGGGAAACATTAGGTAATTGACATCATGAACACTTCCGATATATAATACAAGATGGATCGCTGTATTAAGGGAATTGTTCTACTCCATCGCAGACAAGTCTAAGTCTCGTTCTTGAGTCATTATCACCAGCAAAGATGCGTTTCAGTCTCGTCCCCACAGTCGCTTTGGCAGCTTTCAACGGGTTCGCCGTTGCCAATCCCGTTCCGTAAGTCATATTCTATGAGAATGGCAATAGCATCGCTCACATGCAGCCAGTGATGTTGAGGCACGACAGGCCACTGGCCTCCAGGCTGCCATGAAGGCTGCTGGCAAGCAGTACTTCGGCACCGCTCTCACCGTGCGCAATGACCAGGGAGAGATCAACATCATCAACAACAAGAATGAGATTGGCTCCATCACCCCCGAGAACGCCATGAAGTGGGAGGCAATCCAGCCCAACCGCGGCCAGTTCAACTGGGGTCCCGCTGACCAGCACGCTGCCGCTGCCACCTCGCGAGGCTACGAGCTGCGTTGCCATACTCTTGTTTGGCACAGTCAGCTCCCCTCGTGGGTTGCGAACGGCAACTGGAACAACCAGACTCTGCAGGCTGTCATGAGAGATCACATCAATGCCGTCATGGGACGTTACCGTGGAAAGTGCACTCACTGGGATGTTGTCAACGAGGGTAAGTTTGACTTTCATGATGAGGCTCTTGAGAGACTTCGGGATTACTAACCAATCTCCCAGCGCTCAATGAGGATGGAACTTACCGTGACAGCGTCTTCCTCCGCGTTATCGGCGAGGCCTACATCCCCATCGCCTTCCGCATGGCCCTGGCAGCAGACCCCACCACCAAGCTCTACTACAACGACTACAACCTCGAGTACGGCAACGCCAAGACCGAGGGTGCCAAGCGCATCGCCAGGCTCGTCAAGTCTTACGGTCTCCGCATCGACGGCATCGGTCTGCAGGCTCACATGACCAGCGAGAGCACTCCTACTCAAAACACCCCTACACCCTCGCGAGCCAAGCTGGCTTCTGTCCTCCAGGGTCTCGCTGATCTGGGCGTCGATGTCGCTTACACCGAGCTGGACATTCGCATGAACACTCCTGCTACCCAGCAGAAGCTCCAGACCAACGCTGATGCCTATGCCAGAATCGTTGGCTCTTGCATGGATGTTAAGCGATGCGTTGGTATCACCGTCTGGGTAGGTTTTTCGCTTCACATGCTTGATTTACTTCGTACTAATCGCTCGCAGGGTATCTCTGATAAGTATTCCTGGGTCCCCGGAACTTTCCCCGGCGAGGGATCTGCTCTCCTTTGGGACGACAACTTCCAGAAGAAGCCTTCTTATACTTCTACCTTGAACACTATCAACCGCCGCTAAGGTTCAGTGGAAATACAGCAGCTAGATACCGTACATAGGCCCTTTATATCAGTCTGCTATTCCTCCAATATCCGTGGTCAATTTAACTTAGCTACAGTCTTGTCCCAAAAGAGAACTTATTTCCGTTTCTTCTAACCCTTGCTGGTTCATTGGGTTCTTACGGGAAGTGGAGACCAGTCGAAGTTTTGGTTCGAAGCTTTTCCATATCCTGTTTATCATGCATGTTGGTCCTCCCTTGCATACCCACTCACACCAAAATCGCCCCCAGCCTCTAATAGCGAGCCACGTATTTGTAAATGCACACATCGGCTGTTGAGTTCGTAAGATCAGTCTCTGGAGAGGCGACCCTTGTCTAGTCATAAATGATAAGAGAATCCCAAAATATGATGTTGACAACGTTAAAACGCGTTAGACATGCAATGGGGAAGCGGGGATTGCATTGCTTTCCATGAGTTCCGATTGCAGTGCAATAAAACCTCACCAAGATCGGTTAGCTAGATGATCTACTGTTCTCATTCTCATGCTATCGCCAGTAAAAGCATTGCTTCATTGTAGCCACCATGCTTAGTGTCTCGATTCTAGCTGGAGGTGTCGCTGCTGTATGTCTCAGACACCACGGCTTTTCCTCTAACGTTCTAAGCTAATTATCGCCTAGACGACAGTGCTCTGTATTGGCTACGTGGTGTATAACATTTTCCTGCACCCGCTGCGTAACTTTCCTGGCCCGCTTCTCTGTCGGGCTTCTCCATTGTATCGTCACTACAAGTTCTTGCGTGGAGATCTTTTGTTTGAGACTGAACGTCTGCACAAGCAGTATGGCCCTGTTGTACGCATCCGGCCCAACGAGCTGTCTTTCATTGACCCGGAAGCATGGACAGACATATATGTCGCTCATGGAGGCTCAGCTCGACTTGGAGATTTCGCCAGATATGACAAATTCTATCAATGGGCTGGTCCCAGCGCTCCAGAGACTTTTGTCTCGTTAGATAGGCCGTATCATGATTCTATGAAGCGGCAGCTCCTGCCGGCCTTCTCAGACCGTTCGTTGCAGTTCCAGGAGCTCATTATCCAAGGATATACGGATACGCTGATCCGCAAATTGACAGAGGCGTCAAAGGATGGAAACCCTGTAAACCTGCGCGAGTGGTTTAACCACTACACTTTCGATATCATCGGAAATCTCGGATTTGGATCTGACTTTGGGGGCCTTGAATCTGAGCAATATCATCCTTGGGTCAAAGCTGTGAGTCAGAATGTTAGAGAGTTTGCCATCATGCAGGTATTGATGTACCTGGGTCTTCAACGGATTGTTCATATTTTGTCAGGCAGTTCACTTCTGAGGGGCAAGATACTGCACGAACACCTGACGAGGGAAATGGTCGAGGCTCGCATCAAAGTGGAAAAGCCGAGACTGGATATATTCCAACCCCTCCTTGACCGAAAGCCACCTTTGGTATGTCCATTAGCCTTTCTTATCATTTTATCATTGATGCACTAACGCGAATATTTGAAGACATTTGCTCAGCTTATGGAGAATGCTACCATATTGATCACAGCAGGCTCCGAGAGCTCTGTCACCCTGTTGGTAGCTGCAGTCTCTCTGCTGACTGACAATCCGGCCAAGCTGCAGAAACTGGCTAAAGAAGTCCGATCAACCTTCAAGAATGAGGATGAAATCACAATAGTATCTGTTAACCAATTGCCCTACCTCGCTGCCTGCTTGAACGAGGCTCTGCGATGTTTTCCCGCAGTCCCTCCCGCATTACCAAGAGTCGTCCCCCATGGCGGTGCAGTTATTACTGGCCATGCTGTACCAGAAAATGTGAGTCAAGAATGTTTTGCCTCTTATCGATAAAAGCTGACCGAGTTAGACGGTTGTTGCTGTTGCTTCGTGGGCCACGAACCGCTCTGAGCAACACTTCAAAAAGGCCCTTGAATATCATCCTGAGCGTTTTCTTAAGGACCCAGAATTCTCCCAAGACCGCCTTGATGCGTTCCAACCATTTGGTTTGGGCCACGGAAATTGCCCCGGGCGCAAGTAAGTGTCCCTATCTTATCTAATCATCCGATCGTTGAGCTGATTATTTTATAGCCTCGCCTGGGCAGAAACACGCCTGGCATTGGCGCGCCTCGTGTACAATTTTGACCTTGAGTCAGTGCCGGAAAGCAGAGGCTGGACTACCAAACAGAAGGCGTACATGTTGTGGGATAAGCAGCCGTTTTGGGCGGTACTCAAAGCTATTCGGTAAGCCAATTTGTCCATAGAGATCTAGTATCGCATAAATTTCAAGGAAAGAAATATTTATTAATTTATGTGATTATTTCCATATCTTCAAGATTTTCGTTTTTATATGTTACCTGGGGAATTGATGATAATCGACAATGACTTCTGTAATCATTTTATTTGGGTCTCAGAAGAGAGCACTTGACATGTCACGTTTTCACCCCTGCAGATTTGATCGACCTCGGTATGAACATGTGATATTTAATGCAAACTTCAATAAACTAATTCAGTCACGCTAACAGCCCAATGTCGTCGTATGTGTCGTGAAATAAAACAACAAGAAAATGAAAGATCCTCCACCATGGCTTCCTAGTCAGATGTACTGGATTACATGTCTGCAAAGATTTGTGTGCCTCCAATTGGAACATAATGAGACCACAAAGAAGGCCATAGCCACAGGCTAAGAACAACAGTGAGTAGGAGTCCACAGATGATGATCGCAGCGACCATTCCTCCATAGCCGCGACGTCGTGACTGGGTCTTCTTGACGTATCTGCGGCCGCGCATGAGGTTAAGCCAATCAATGCTACCGGCGTGAACATCCTCCAAAGCCTTGGCGAGTCGGGGGCTCAAGGTAGCCACCTTGGCGAACTCAGCGGCGAGCTTGTCGTCGTACTCGTGGAAGATCTCAGCTGAGCGATTAACAGCCTGCTGGAAGTCCATACGGGTGTCGGAATTCTGCTGAACAATTGCAGCGATGTGGCTGTATTCCGTGATCTGGGCATGGTGCGCATTGAGCTTGTAGAGGTCGAGAATTACGCCCATGTTTCGGCCGCTGTAGCTGAAGATGTTTTTCAGGGTCTCCGGTGACCATTTACGTAGACGAAGGAAGTCGTCGGCAAGATCAGGCCTTGTGAACGGCATGATGAGGTTCATAAGACCCATAGCAGCGTTGGTTTGCCTGTAGGTCAAGTATTCCTCCACAGAGACCGGTTCTTGTTCCACTTCGATCTTTCGAAGAGCCTGTGTACAATGAAGCCAGAGATCTATTTCGGCCTTTGCGAGCTGGAGGAGTTCGCTGTTCCAGCCCTCATGGTTCCAAAGCCTGAATAAATGGTCAAGGCCTTGGTTGCCTCGGGGAGGACCTGTCACCCGGGCCTTGATGTCGTCAAGCACATCGCATGTATATTTCATGTCAATGCTATTGTCGATAAGATCATCTAGAAAGACCCAGGCGGAATAAAAGTCGGCGACGACCTTGATCCTCTCAGCATCGCCGCCAGGATAGACCCAGCTACAGTAGAGACCTCCGCATGCGGCAAATTCGCCATTGCGCGAGATAACTTCATTCTGAGACACCTCCTTGAGTGAGCGATCACAGCTCTGTCTGGAGTACTGAAATATGTGGGCCGTCTGAGGATTCTTCCAGCTAGTAAAGCGGGTAAGTAGCTCGGGTACCTCACACTGATCGTCGGAAGATGCCATGGCGGAAGGTATAAATATAAGGTGGAGGAAATGGATAGTCGATCTCAAGAGCAAAGTAGAGAATAGTGGCTGAGAACGATGAATTTTAGGACCTGGGCACGGACAGGAATTCCTTTATCTGGCCTAGATAGCTCGGCCAGCTAAACCCTCTTTTATTCTTGGTGATATTCCCGGCCCTCGGTGTTTGGAATCACATCATATTTCGCGACATGTATTATGAAAGTGACACGTATCAAGAGACTATAATCGGCTCCCTTATATTCATGCTGTATTGCTAAGTTTACAAGGGATAAATGCCGCTACTGTCTGCCTGTAGATGGTCGCGTAAGGACCTTTCGTACAAGCGAAGCCAGGATGGAGCGCACGTTGAGCCAAATGTGGGAGGTTTGCCGCTGGAAATGTAGTGGGCCACGCTGTCACGCATGGCTAGATCATTTTCTTAGCGTGCCTAGAACACTCGTGATATGACCGGTCATCAGTCAGCGGAAGCTACTGGCAAGTGAACCGTATCTAGAGCTATAGCGGCGACTTCACTCCGTAGATTGCCACTCTAATCAAGCAACCAACTTAACTACCCTAAAGCAAAGCGGGGTTGTCAGTACAGAGCATTTCTGACAGTCTGCCATTCGATCATTTTTGCAATTGGTGATGCCAAACTGGCCTTCACCGACAGTTCAGGTGTTCTGTCAAGTGTAAGCAACGGTTTGCGCCATTTTCTGAACGTGTTGGTTGTGAAGTGCATAAGCATCCTTGGTAGTACGGTAACAGCCGAAGCATGCATCCACATCAGGCCTCACGAACAGGTCTGAAGGGATGGTCCATGCTCCGTTGATGCCGAGCCAATCCGAGGCCGTCGGGTCCCCCTCTCATTTTTGCGTGACGTGTTCGTCTCAAGTACCAGGGACATGGACCAAGTGTGACAAGACATTACCAGAGCCACGGAACCGGTAGAATTCCCGGCCAAGCGGGACGAATAACATGCCAGACATTTTGGGTAGCAGTTTAATCTATAAAGGACTCCTACTATATCTCTTAGTGGGAGTTTAAAATGGCAGTTTTACTCATCCCGACATAGAGACTCTGTATACTAACTGGTTGCAGCATTTACTTTCTTTAGAAAATGCTTTTAGAGAAGAGCTAATCTCATTCAAGGCTGAGCTGCTCTTGTCGCTGCGCGAAATGGCTGTTTGCAGAAATATTGACGCTAAATTCGGAAAAGGAGGAATTAATTTCCAGTCAGCCACTAGTTTCTTCGCCAACCACCACGATTTGCCCAAAGGGCCTGAGCCGCATTATGATCAGGATTCTTCCCATATCAAACCGAGCCAACCAACATATACACGACCACGTCGTCGTGTCGATACATGGACTGCATGGTGGACCAACAGAGCGAGCGGCCGTTGGAGGGCCAGGACCGAGATGATCGCGGTGGGAACGAGGTCAATGCCCGAAGTGGGGAATTCACTTTCAATTGCCCCTCGATGACTGACTTGAGGGCGACAGACGGGAGCGTTCCCTTGGGAGCTAATGTAGGCTAAACTTGTCCCATGTTTAGAGCACGTTGCAGCGAGCTGACTTGGTGTGCTTTCTTCTCATCTCAGTCTCAGGCTCAGTCTGCGGCCAGATCAGCGTCTTCAGCAGAACATGCCTCATCAGCGACGTCGAGTTTTATCCAGGTCGAGGACTGGGACGATTCGGCTTCTTTGACGGATAGTGTGCAGACGTTTCCCGAAGAGTTTGGTCGCACTTATCATGCTTATCGTGCTGGATGTAAGCAACCAAGATTCCCTTTCCTTTGCTCTTTTGACTGACCACTTACTGTCATATAGCTTACCTGTTCCCCAATGACAATACAGAGCAAGAGAGACTCGGAATTATGGGCGAGTGCTATAAGATGATTATGAAAGGCAAGCTGTACATGGCACCGCTCTCTACTGAAAGGCCACCAAAGAACATCCTCGATATCGCCACCGGTATAGGCGACTGGGCTATTCAGATGGGTGACATCTTCCCCGATGCCACAATTATCGGCACAGACCTGTCTCCCATTCAACCAAACGACGTGCCTCCAAATGTATACTTCTACGTTGAAGACTCGTAAGTCTCTTTCCGTGACATCCGCCCTATCCGTGAAAGGGTTCTGATCCAAAAATAATAGAAGCGACGAGTGGATGTTTAACCACAAGTTCGACTATATCCACACCCGCAGCACATCCGGATGCTGGTCCGATTTTGAGACGCAGATAGCTCAGCAAGCCTTCAATGCGCTTGAACCTGGCGGCTGGTTTGAGTCGCAAGAGACGGACTGCATTCCCTTGTGCGACGACGACACACTGGATCGTCAAGGCCCAGTTGCGACATGGTGCAATGACTTGATAGCGGCGGCAGATAAGCTAGAGCGTCCGGCTATCTTTGGCAAAAAGCTCAAAGAGATCTACGAGCGGGTTGGCTTTGTGGATGTCCATGAACGTATAATCAAGATGCCTATCAACGGCTGGGCCAAGGACTCGCGGCTCAAGCAAGTGGGATGGATGTGGGCTGATCACATGCTCGATGGACTATCTGGGTTCTCTTATCAGCTCTTGAACAAGGCCTTTGAACGGACCAGTGCTCAGATTGAGGTAAGTTAGCCAGCGTATAGCTCAGCATGCTTTACTGCTATTCCAGACAATGCCTTTCAGCTGCTAACTCTCCTATAGGTGTCTCTAATTGATGTTCGGCGAGATCTTGTGAACCCGCGCATTCATGCCTATATGCCTCTTTATGTCGTCTGGGGAAGGAAGCCAAAGAAATAAAAATGAATTATAAAATGCAAAGTGGATAAGGTTATATCAGGCGTTTGCGTCTCGTTTCTCTCGGCGATATCGGAGTTGGCGTACCAGTTATGTTCAGTCTGGATCTATAAGTATTTAGGTACCGCTACTACTAGATTGATGCTGAAAAGATGTTTTCTTATACCCAAAGAGAAGTGTCCTAACCAACACCGCCAGGAATAATATCTGAGTGTATCAGCGTATGGGGTAGAAGGCATGATTGCGATGACTTGGACCTGGGGCCAGCCCTAAGATACCTGTCGTTTGAGGTTCACTAACATCTGCCTTTGGACTAAGGGATAAATATGTCAAATTTTGGGAGGTCTGCTCATGAAATGGAATGACTTGCTCTTTTAGTGATCTGTGAATTTAGTTTGGCCTCGTCTCTTTTATAATCTATAGTCTATGTAAAAGCCCCCGACTTTTTACTGACTAAAACAAAAGCACCCTAACTTCCACCGCGTGAACATCTAAGAGTCAAAGATAGCTCCATATGCTGGGACACCCCGTGTTTGCATACCAAAGACAACCTTCTCCGTAACTTTGGGGTTCGAGATGATATAAACGGCCTCTGCATCAGACTCCACCACAAGTTGGTAAGTCTCACGGACAATATCCGGGTAACCTCGCTCAGTGGTATTCCAGGTGACTGCGTTTGGATCAGCTCGTTGAACTGCACCGACGACAGTTGGTCCGTAGGTCTTCTCAGGATCGCGGGTAGACCAAAGGACACGGCGAGGGGTCTCGTCGGCGTGGAGAAGAGAAAGGCAAGGCCCGATACCAGATCCAGTAGCAACAATGACGATTCGACGAAAGAGCTTTGATGTATAGAGAAGTCCATGAAGAGGCGCACCGCGAACCCAGAGCTTTCGCTCGCTGTCATTCATGATCTGCTTCTTTGTAAAGTCTCCAGCATTAGAGACAACAACACTGAAGCCTTCGACTTTGCCAGACTCTGGCTCGATATCTGGAATGGTAGCAAATGCATGCCATTCTGTTATGGGCTTATCGCTGATCTTGAGACCATAGAATGGTTTCATACCCCGATACTTGAAGTGAAGTCGAGTCGCGTGATCGCTCAACTTCTCGGGGTACACAACTCGGCGTCGTAATCGGGACCAGGATGCGATCGTGCATGAGGTCGTGACACAGATACACCAGAAGTTGGGAGATCGCACAAGGGCATAGGCTATAGACTTGTTCCACTCGTGTGCTGTAACACGAGCCGACACAATGTTGTGTACCCAGAAGGCGAGCAAGGACACCCAACCAGCGAATCGATGGAAAGCCTGGAAGTGATCGTGGAACTTTCTTCGAATGCTGGGATAAGCTGCGATGAGGATGACGAGGAACATGGCAACCACGATCCAACCGGTGATCATGTTGACAAGTCTGTATTCTTTCCTGTCTGCAGCCCATTCTTGAGTGGCCAGGATCGTATAGGCCATATACCATGCAGTAGCAGCAACTCCAGCGCCACTATGGAAACCTCCGTAGTGGAAGACTTTGGCCAGGCGTTTTCGAATCGAGAGCGGCCACGAATGAGGAGCCAGCACGACGATTTCGTAGCAAAGGTTCACGAATTCTTCTTGGCGAAACAGGATGCATACCATGAGGTTTGCAGAAGCGGCACTGGCGGCATCTCTTGACAGAATGGTCCCTTGAGAGGTAACAAGAAGGGCAATGAACACTGCCAAATTGGAGATGAAAATGAACGCGAAGATTCTTCTGTAGGTTGAAGCATGTTTGTCTGATATAGATTAGAATAGGTGCTTAACTGAGGATGAACAAGAGAGCATACACCGGAGGTCGCGTGTCATTTCAGATCCCTTTTGATCTGGCAGCGTAACTGGAGGTAGAGTAACCGACACATTCTCGATTTTCCCGCCCAGAGACTCTTGATTATTCGTTTCATAGTGCGACACTCTCTGTAAGGAAAGTTCAGATGTTGATTCAGTAAGAGAAGGAACTGTCTCAAGTTGAGGAGACATGGTTGCGAGAATGGTTGAGGAAGTGATGAATGGTTGGTGATGCCTTCGAGTTGGCTTCGACGCAGAGTAACTGGGTTATATACTTGCAATCGGTGTCAACTTACCTGTGCTACATCTTCTAGCAAAGAACAAATAGCCCAACAAATGATTGTTACGTTTCACATCAGAAAGCCCATTATCGTCAGTCGTTCCATAGTACCATTACGGATTGCGCGTGAACGCCAAATTAACAACGTCATTTGTGAAGCTACGGTTTTGAGCGATGTAAGCTTTGCGCAAGAGACAGATTTGACACGAGCTATGGCTAGCATGTGTGTCCAACAATAGCAACGTGGCGTATGGGGTCGCCGAACTCGCATTCGCTCTGCGTTCAAAGAGCACAGCCCCAATACGGTTTGTGATTGGATGACGGCAGGCTGAGGGCTAGAGTTAGTCAAGTGATTAGCCCTTCTGGCACCTAGCGCTTATACAAGCTTCACCTTTTTCTGCTGCCTTCAAGCTTGGATGGGAACCGCCGTCTGGTGACTGGAAAGAAAGTATCATGACGCAAGCAGTAAGAAACCCCTCCCTCCGCTCTGAAACGGAAAGGTGTAACTCATCACCTCCTTGTTACCTCTCTACCTCTTTATGTGTTGCTGCTAGCAGAGATTGGAATGCCAGCTAAGCTCGTAATAGCTAGTGATTCAATGGTCGAGCGCCACAGATACTAGCGAGCAGCCCTAAGAACCACGCGAGTTACGTTACAACCCTCTATCCTTAATCAAAGATGTTGTATTATCAGATGGGTTACCGATTGCGCGTTCTAGAAGGCTCAGAGAATGACTATCAGGGCCTTGGTCGATGGATCAAAGAGAGTGTGTTGCAACCTGCCCTCTGAATCACTGAATCCTCGTACTGGTATGTGGCGTTTTCACTACAAAATAAGCATTGAGGCATGTGACGTCAACATCAGCTACAGCTTTGACACATAACTCTACTGCCTTCGCATGGATCTCCCAAAGCTTCATGCTATTCTGCAGTCGCCGAGGTCTACCCCAAGGACTGCTGTAATCAGCATACCACTTGTGCTTCTCAAGCGTCATGACGTCCTCCACTGGCGGGACTACCATTCTCGATCCGTATGCTCTCCTGAAAGGCCTAGAAGATCAGCCCTGGTTCGAGAAGAACATTCCTCTACTGGAAATACCCAATAAGCAGATCCAGGAGGTATACTACTACCGTTGGCAGACCTACAAAGAACACCTTGTTTACACTGGAACGAAGTATGGTTACGTGTCCAGTGAGTTCTTGAACCCCGTCAGCTATGGCGCACCATATGGTGGTATCGTGGCGGCTGCAGGTCATCATATCACCGAAGGTCGGTGGATACGTGATACGAGATATGGCCAGGATATCGCAAAGTATTGGCTCGCTGGGCCAGGACAGTTCCCAAAGCCAATGAGAGACGATGTCAACAAAGATACCTGCGACTGGGCGCACGAGTACAGCTTTTGGGCTGCCACTGCGCTCTGGAAACAATACTTGGTCACAGGAGATAGAGAATTCGTAGTCGGTCAGCTTACGAATCTGGTGAAGCAATATCGAGGCTGGGATAACCATTACTCTGCCTCACTAGGCCTGTATTGGCAGGTACCTGTTTGGGATGCCACAGAGTATACAGCTGCTTCTTACGAGTCAAGTGATCCCTACCATGGAGGTGCCGGCTTCCGGCCTACAATTAACTCATATCAGTATGGAGATGCCATAGCGATAGCAAAAATTGCTGCTTTGAGTGGAGACTCTGATCTCGAGAATGAATATCGACGCCGGGCAGAAAGTCTGCGAGTCGCAGTACAAAAGCACCTTTGGGACAATGAGAGCAAATTCTACAAACACCAGGCCCGTGACGACAAACCCTCCGGCTCCTTGCTGGGTACCAGAGAAATCATGGGTTATCTTCCCTGGATGTTTGAAATGCCGTGTAATGAGTCCCAACCTGCTGCCTTCTCCCAGCTCAAAGACCCCCAAGGATTCTTTTCAAGGTTTGGTCCAACTACAGCTGAGCGAAGAAGTAAGTGGTTCATGTATGAAGCAGAGAACTGCTGCAGGTGGGATGGTCCTTCATGGCCGTTTGCAACCTCGCAGACTCTGACTGCGGTTGAGAGTGTCCTCCACGATTATCCAGCGCAGAATTACATCACTCCTGAGGACTACTACGGGATGCTGTATCGGTACGCTCAGACACAGTACAAGAATGGGCAACCCTACGTCGCTGAAGCTCATCATCCTGATGGAGACAAATGGATGTATGATGGCTACAATCACAGCGAAGATTATAACCACTCGACCTTTGTCGATAATGTTCTAGCCGGGCTTATAGGACTTCGAGCCCAGTCTGGTGAAACAATAGTCGTCAATCCCTTGACTCCTTCAACTTGGGACTACTTCGCTGTCGAGAACGTGGCTTACCACGGTCATTCTATCACTGTCCTTTGGGATAAGATAGGCTCAGTCTATAACCGAGGCCAAGGCTTGAGAGTTTACGTGGATGGTCAACTTGCTGGGAGTCGAGGAACAATCGGTCTTATAAAAGCCGAGGTCGGTCCATCTCTCCCAACGTGTGTTCCCTCCCGAATAAACATCGCAGCAAATGGCCAGCGGGATCCCCAACTTCCAATTGCTTTCGCTTCGTACACATCTCCAGCAGATGATCCTATGCGGGCGATCAACGGAATGATCTTCCGAACAGGAATTCCACAAAACAGCCGTTGGACTTCGTATGATAGTCCAAACCCAAAAGACCATTTCGGAGTCGACCTGCATGAGGATCAAGCTATCGATAATGTGCGATTATTCTTCTACGATGATTCAGATGGTGTTCGGATCCCTACCAGTTACGACCTCCAGTACTGGACAGGGAATGTTTGGGTGACAGTCCCCGGACAGATTCGCAGCCCGATGCCAACCAGCTCAAACGCTGAGACCACGATCAAATTCCCCTCCATATCGACTTCTCGACTGCGTGCTGTGGCATCTAATGCTGGGTCTGGGGTTGGATGGGGTTTATCTGAATTTGAGATTTGGACATCAATCAAATAGTCTCTCTCGATAGCGAAATAAATGGCCTTTGAAGCCTTTGTAAACTGTTACTTTTGAAGGTACTTCGTCTTTAAACTGTAGTTAAAATGCATATTAAATGACTCGATAATTCTTTTATCGCACAAGAGATTGGCTTGAGACATGTATGAGCTGATTATGCTTATCTTAGCGCGCTTTTCCTTATCTCAAGCCCGCCACCAAATTAATCTTACTGCAGCCAGCTCCTCTTCGTCTCTTACAACCTCGTTGTCATGCTCACGTGTGCTAAATTGGCTTGCCGTCTCATAAGTCTTGACTAGGCTTATTATAAGCTGACTTTCATCAATAGTATCATCGGCCATCTGTTTCCCACTCAAGTTGGCTCCATTGGCCCAACTTAGCAGTTAGCTTAAGTAAGCCCTTTCTCCGAATCACACTCAATGTCCTGGACATGAACGACAACTTTGCCGATGGCATTGCCAGTGGCTCAATTTCTCCCAATATCACACCAAGTACTACAGATCTCAAGAGGAAACGTGAGAATAGCACTGCGCCCCTAGCCATATTACGGGAGCCTAGTGTGTCATTCCATGTCGGCAGCGAATTGCGACAGACTCCCCAGTCCTCATTCCTATCATACGTATGGTGCACTGGGCTTGACTCTGACTGCGTATCGTGCGGAAAGCCTTTCTTTCCCGACGGGGAACCTCCGATACGAACCATAGCCGCTGGGAACAGAAATTCACCACCGTTTGTCATCGATATCACTCAGGAACCAGTATCGCCGTGGAATCTAAGAATCTTCAACAGACACATGTCCTGTGTAAAGGCTGAAAAGGTCAGCTATATCCCGATTTCTCATGCCTGGCATCAAAAGGTGGCCACTGCGCAGGACCTTCGTCTGGAGAGCATCGACGCTTCCAGGCTGGTTTATCAAATACCAACCCGGACTCTCTTGGCACTCACGGCTATGTTTCCCGGTTGCGAAGTCTGGCATGACTACTTGAGCGTTCCGCAATGGCGCCCCGAGGTTCAGGAACGGCTCCTCCTTTTGATACCGGAGATATATAATCATGCCGCGAAAACAGTGATCCATCTGGACGACGTCAGAGCAACCCATTTCTCTTGCAATGTCAAGGACTCCTCCTACGACAAGTTCATCGCTGACCTTGCGGCCACTATTCGGTCCCGGTGGTTCGACCGCATGTGGGTGACACTGGAGTACATTCAGAGCAATGACGTCCTCATCCTCACGGAGGATTACACGATATGTGATGATTATGCCAGGGATGTATGCCAGCATCTAGACACTGCGCACTCAAAATGGGTCAAGAAACGAATTAATTCGACTGTCACAGAGGACATTTGGAAGCAAAATACGACTCTAAAAAGAATGACTTCATGGATAGATATGGAGGCTTGGAAGAATGAGCACGAAATGCATCGAACTCTCGGGTGGGCAATCGGAATACTAGGTCACCGGAAGTGTCAGTATACAAGAGACTACTTCTTGGCTCTCGGGAAGATGCTTGACTTCCGACCAGAACAAGACCCTCTTATTCTCATCGAGAACCACTTTTCATACTTCTTTTCTCTGGCGATATATGCGCTACAACAGGGCGATTATTCCCCACTATTGTTCATCCCGTCACCAGGCGAAGAAACGGACCCCCGAGCACCGTGGCTGCGTGGATATTCTACGGGAACGTGGAAGCTCCGAGACATGGGCCGATGCCATAGGAAAGCGGCGTCTCAGCCAATTATTCGGGACGGCAAGATCCAGCCCAAACTACAGACGGTCGGTGTCATTGAAACCTTTGAGTACTACGACTTCCAAGGAGACGCGGAGTCGGTCGTGGACTATATTGCATCCAAGATAGTCCGGGCTAGCGGCCAGAATCCACAAGCTCTATGTGACGCTATGGATCGCATATTCCCTCGGAGCGAAGAGAAAGCATTAAACATGGAATGGAAAGACGCAAAAGCTGAACATGGTGCTACTTCTACAGCGAGGTATGATTTGGATAAGATGCAGGGACTTTTAGAAAAGTTTGGACCGTTACTAGGCATTAAACAAGGGCAAGAAGTAACTCAACAGAGGTTCGATATTGCGAAGAAGATGATCAGAGCCTTGAAACTGAGCAAGGAAGGCAAACATGCACGAGAATCACGCTTGGAGCTTGCAGTCGGAGAAGCAGACTGGTTCTTGCGGGAGTACGGGACGCCAATGGAAGGTATTAGTCAGATCAGATGTAAGATTTGTGGGCGGCGGTCTGTGTTCCGACTGGTTATGTGGAGGGAGCCTATCCCAGATGTAGCGCAGATCTATAGAATTCCTGGGCTTCTTTATGATGAGAATGTTCCGGACGGTATCGGGATCGTTGTGGAGCATGATAGGATAGTAGGAAAGATGATATATGGAACGCCGGCTTGTGGATGTTGTAAGTTCGAGTTTGTTGATATAGGTCCAGCGAATCTTTAGGCCAATACTGACAAACGTTAAACGCTGCATGCTTCTTAACTATTGATCCTCTCCTCTACAAGTAACTTTTATCAGGTGGCAATCTATCGCACACTTGATCTAGATGAGCTTCAAGTCAAGCTCGACAGAAGGCACTCCCTGAAAGTCGGAGGGCATCGTGTACGTGAAGTTCCAAAACTCAAAATCCCGAATCAGACTATCCGCTCCGCCGTAGCCACCGGCAAATGAGAGGCTACAAGTCGAATTGATGTTGCCAGAGACCTTCACCTCCAAGCCTTGAATGTCAGCCCAGCTAGCGACGGTACGTTTCTTGTCAAAGGTTCCGACGACAAAGGTGAAGACGGAACTGGCGTTGCCGTAAGGGTACGATAAATTGAGCTTGCCAGGCTTCACGCGGGATTGGAGAGCCATCTCGGTTGGGTATAGCTGGAGAGCTTGTTAGCTTTAGGTGCCTGGGATAAGATTTGGTGTTCGTACAGAAATAAAGGAGATCTCGTTTCCAGTATTCCACTGGACCACGGCAGGGTTGAAAGACCCCTGAGATTGCGACGGGCCGCCTATAACAATCTCATCATAGGACTCGGCGCCGATAGTAAGATCCTCGGATAACCAAGTAGTAATGTTCCGTGATGCAGTGTCGAAGGGAGGATAGTAAGCGCTTCCCGTAAAGGTATGCTCGCCCTGGAATTTTGAAAGCTTGCGAAGTGTCTTCTTCGGGATGAGTTTCTGGTGTGTCTTGTCGAGAGCCGCGAAAAGAGGCGCCCAGGCGTAGTCGGCCATGTGCGACATAACTTGAGGCTGCGGCAGCCGTATCAGTACAATCTCAACTGCCAATGTGAGGGAATACATACGTGAGAAGTCAGAGAGGAGCTCTCTTTACCAGTCAAAGTCCAGAACCACAAGGCCATCAAACTGAGATAGCGGTTCATATCATAGCCGTAAGCTCGATCCCAGGGACCAGCTATGTTCTTCATACCGGGATGCCATAGTTGGGAAACAGCATCCCAAGTTCTTTCAACCATTCGTGGCCCGTTCTTAGTCATAACTGAGTCCTTGGGCAAGTACTTGCTCCACAGGATGAGACCGAAAAGAGATACACCGGTATAGGTGCCTGAGTTGAACTCGGAGAGGGTGTCGTGTTTGTTGAAGAGATCGATGATGTCTTGAGCGTGTTTTTCGCCACTAACGGTCATGTTTCTGTCATTGAGACGACGGCCAGTCCAACCAGAAACAAAGGCACGCATGATAGACTACCATTAACCAGGGTCAGAAATCGACAACGCACGAGGCTCCAGACTGGGAAGTACTTACAGGGTTACTATAAGAGGGGTAAAGGTTGTCCTTCGTGTTGTCGAGGTTACCGAACCGGTATTCATCACCCTTTGTCGCGTTATGCAAGGAGTGCAGAATCAGATCCTGAGTGCTCTTGCTGAGCAAGTGAGGAAACTCTTCCATACACATGACCAAAGTCGTGCCAACGAAACCGCGCCAGTTAGGGTCCCAGCTACCGTAGATCTTGGGAGGATAAGCTGGGCTGCCAACGTAAGGCTCTTCAGGCTCTTGCTGATAGTCTCCATACCTGGTACAGTGTAAGAGTCAAATCAGTTGTGCCATTGGCTTTGGGACATACCATTCATCAGCCGGGACTTTGTACTGAGCATCAATGGTGTTCTTGATGATCTTCTCAGCCTCGGCTGCATCCGACCCCTCGTTCCTCGCCAACAGCCCGAAGGCATACCAGACCGAGCTACGCGTTTCATGGCGGAGGGCTACCGCAGCGCTGAAGTCGTATAAATAACCTGCTTTCTTATCGTAGAAGGTATCCATCCATTCCATTGACTCAGTGAAGAGCTGCTGCGCATTCGGCGACATGGACTTAACGTAGCTACCTGCAGCATTTCCATGACTGACTGCAAGAGCTGCAAGGCTGATGATGGAGGAGAAACGCATGACTACAACTTTTCTTCAACCTGTATGGGTGGATAGAGAGAAGGGAATGTGTGAGGAGGCCATGCCATGTTATAAACCATGCTATCATACATCGAAACTAGTTGCGCGAGATATTAACCCCATTCTACCCTGAAAGCCGAGTTCGGCATCATGTCATGCGAGAGTCTGCCGATCAACACCTTCGAGTTCAGACCTTCCAATTTCCACGTATCGCAATGATAATCCTAGCCTGGTTCCCCGATGCTAGTACAGTGGAGTGGCTGGTTACCCCGCATAGACTACGGCCTTATCTGGCTCACAAGACCGATCTCTCAGTTCAAGATATCCTATCTAATCACGGCCTTCACCGGTGCTTTAGCCGAACCGGTCCGTAGTTGGCCGTTGATTGTGCATCTGTATTATCGCCCTTGTATCCGACTTGTCTCCGCGATTGGAGAGACTGGGAAAATAGGGTCACATAGACCCGTTCTGAACTGGGGACTTGCATGTCACAATGCTTACACACCATGTGAGCGTTGTGCCGACTGCCCGATAAGCTATCGTTCGAGAATTAAGATAACGCGCTAGGGCATGAATATGCTTATATCTCGCGTGACCCCAGGATGCATAACGAAACCCTGACATTTGCAACGCAATATTACAGAGAATAGATTTGAGCCAGCAGATCCCGACTCTGTTCAACGACAATGGCCGCACCAGACGATCAAGGCATATCCAGCATGAAGCGGAGTCTGGACATTTCGGAGACAAAAGCCGAGATCAACGCAGATGAACTTCGCCTTGCGCAAATGGGTTCGTCTAACCATCATTTCCGATTCTCGGTTATACTAATTCTTGTAATCAGGTCATACCCAAGAGCTCAACCGACACTTCAGTACCCTAAGTCTGATCGGTCTGGCCTCCACTACAACCATCTCATGGACGGGCTTGGGTCTTGGTCTGATCACAGAAATTGGAGCTGGCGGTCCTGGCGCGGTTATCTACGGCTTCATCCTCGTAACGATTCTGCAGTGCTTTCTTGGAGCGTCGCTCGCTGAGTTTGTGTCGTCTTATCCTACCGAGGGCGGTATGTATCACTGGATTGCGGCTGTGGCTCCAAGAAGAGCAACTGGAATCCTTAGCTTCCTCACTGGTTGGTTCAGCGTTCTTGGCTGTAAGTCATCGCAGATAAAGAAGGAATTCATTCACTGACGGCTCAGGGATCTTCACTACTGCATCCACCAACATCATCTACGCCCAGATCCTCATGGCACTGATCGCGCTGTACATAGCCGACCTCGAGATCAAGGCCTGGCAAACTTTTATCGTCTACCAAGGCTTGAACTTACTTACCGCTGCCGTTGTAATGTTCGGCAACAAGATCATCCCCGCTCTCAACAAACTTTCGCTTTTCTACTTACAAATCGGCTGGCTCGTTGTGCTGGTCACTGTTGTTGCGTGCGCTCCGACACACCGCGATCCTGAATTCGTTTTCAGGACTTGGATCAACACGACTGGGTGGAACAACAACGCCATTTGCTTCATCACTGGTCTGGTGAATCCCCTGTACTCTCTTGGTGGTCTCGATGGTGACACATATCACAGAAGAGATGCCCAACGTATGTTTTGCTGATCCTTGAAGTTACATGAGCAGCGACTGACTTGAAGCAGCCTTCAAAGAATGCTCCCCTGGCCATCGCTATTACATTGATCATCGCGTTCTGTACTGGTCTCACGTATCTTATCAATCTCATGTTCTCGATCCAGGATTTCGATCAGCTCACATCTGGTAATACCGGAATGCCCCTTGCAGAGCTGTTCCGCCAGGTCACTCAAAAGACTGGCGGCGCGTTCGGTCTCTTATTCATCCTATTCATTGCTCTCGGTCCATGCGTAATCAGCTCTCAGCTCAGCACTGGTCGAATTTTCTGGGCCTTCTCCCGCGACGGAGCAATTCCGCTCTCCAAGGTGTAAGTTTACAGACATTAGGCACGAGCTATCGATTACTAACCATACTTCAGCTGGTCCAAGGTCCACCCAAACCTCAAGATCCCCTTCAATTCTCAGCTTGCAGTCACAGCAGTCATTGCTGCTCTGGGATGTTTGTATCTCGGCTCATCGACTGCCTTCAACTCGCTTCTCGGAACGGCCGTCACCATCAATAACATCTCTTACATGTTCCCAATTCTCACCAACCTGCTCACCGGCAGGAAGAACATGCACAAGGGCGTGTTCCACATGGGTCCAACTATCGGGCCCATTGTCAACACCGTAACAGTCTGCTGGCTTACGTTTGCCATCATCTTCTTCTCTTTCCCTTACGTTATGCCCGTCGAGGTTGCAAACATGAACTATACCTGCGTCGTCGTGGGAGGCCTGGCAATCTTGATTGGCGGATGGTGGTTGAAGGCCGGTAAGGAGTACACTGAAAGAATGATGAAGGCAAAGGAAGAATAAAAATTGAACCAAGGCTCTGCTAATGTAGCGATATGTTTATATAGATGAAGCCTATTATTCCGCTCACATTTCATTGTACGCAATATAAATAGGTTGATAGCATGACTCGTGCTTAGGATGTAACCATATTGACAGGGTTCGACCTCGTATCACGACTCTTGGCAAGGAGTTCATTTCTCTTCTGGGAATTTTCACCGTATTAGGGGCTCGAGCGTTGCCATCTCCCCTTTGATGTATTAAAGCAGGATCAGCTGAACTAAAATCTACGCAGTCGTTCTTCTCTTTAATCATCCTCCAAGATGCGCTTCTATCCGACATTGGCTTCCGTGGCCTATCTTGCCTCTGGCGTTCAAGCGCATTTGCCCCACTCCAACCATGCGCGAAACACCAACGCTTTGACCGTCTCCCTAGAACCTGTATCTGGGCAATCAGCTCAGGTCAATGTATCTATAAAGAACGACGGACCTACTGATCTGAGTCTCCTCAAGGTTGGTACAATTCTTGATCAGCGACCCGTCAAGAAGCTATCATTGAAGGATCAGAGCGGCATGTACCAATCCCAACACGACAGCCAAGTTACTAACATAAGGTAGGAAATGAGTTACCGTTCATGGGAATTGAGCTGAGTCTATACTACGATGGACTTAAGACCAGCCACTTTGAGACGCTTAAAACCGGGTCCTCCATCTTTCGAGTTGTTGACTTGTCCACCATGTACGACTTGAAGCCTGGTACATACTCTGCGTATGCAGAGGGTAGTCTTCCCGTCGTGTCTGAGGAGTCCAGCAAGCCGCTTCCCGCTTCCTTCAAGTCCAAGGCTCTCTCTGTCAAGGTTACCAAAGCCTCATCAGCCGAGGCAAAGCAAAAAGCATCGAAGCGTACCATTCTCCAGGGTGACTCATGCACCGCTGAGAAGCTCGAGCTCACTGCAAATGGCGTCAAGAACTGTGAAACTCTTGCTCGAGCCGCAGCGAAGGATGCATCCGACGTTCACTCCGCGAGGTTCGTCGAGTACTTCAAGTCAAACGAGACCAAGGCTCGCGAACACGTCACAGGCCGACTTCTTGCCGTCGCCGAAGAGTGTTCGACTTCTAACAGTGGCAATACACGAGTCTTTTGCAGAGATGAGATTGGATACTGTGAGAGCGATGGCCCCTTGATCGCTTACACGACTTGGGTCAACGGCTATGTCACCATGTGCCCGCTATTCTACGATACGCTGCCCCCTCTGCCGCTCAAGTGCCATAAGCAAGACCACGCCACTACAACTATTCACGAGATGACGCATGCTAGAGCCGTGTATGAGCAGGAGGTTTCGACTCAGGATTATGCTTATGGCTATGAGAACTCCACTGCTTTAGATCCTCTGTCTTGTCTTTACAACGCTGACTCTTATTCTCTTTACGCCAACGGTATGTTCCTTATGCTCCACGGCCCTGTTAAATGAATTTGGTGTGCTGACAGTCCTCAAGCGGTTTATTTGGATTGTTAATTATGTCTGATGTAACAAAAGGTGGTCACCAATGACGGAGCTACTATCTGTCGACTATAAGCTTCTAAATGAGCGCCAATCTATTTAACATGTTACCCTCTTATCGCAACCAGTGATCGTTTGATGGCATATTCATCCCTTTGTGGTTTAGTTTCTAGTTAACAAGGCCTTTGTAGTGCTTAGAGCCTTTGCTCCACTGCGAATAGCCAGGGTAGGCAGTACTGAGGGACATAGGTCTCGGTTTGTAATATTTGACTGTCGTTGTTAGGGCTCATTTCTCTTTACGTTGCTACATGAAGCCTCGTTTTCGCTTCCAGGCTTACGGGACCCTGCTGGCGGAAGCTTAAATTGTGGCAAAGGACACGACACTCAGATTGCCCAATCCCTGGCAGAAGCTACTATCGGTGTCTCTATCCCTCGTACACGTGCTTGTATGTGGTTCGCTGATCATTTCTGTTCTTTACCTCTTTGTGCACTGGAGCTGACACTCCTTTTACCCTCTTAACCTTAGCATATTGTCTTATCTAAGCACATGAGGGGGACTGCCTCGGGCTTTGCCGCTAGTATTGTCATACACTACGAGCTTTACGAGTCAATGCGTACACAGTAAACAGTTCAAAGTAGTTACGATAGCCTGCTATTGATTGTGATATGTAAAAGGAAAATATGTAACATAGAAGTGCAAACGGCATTCATTCCCCCTCAGAGATCATTGATCCCGCATTTGTTATTTTGAGTTGATAGACCCCACCGCTGATGCTCACATCACGCGCCTCACACGATCCCGCAATTTAGTTAATGTGGGCATTGAAGTTGGTGACAGTGAGTCTAGCATTGCTGCCACTATTAACTGGTTAGTACTTGTCTGTCGGGATGAAGCAAGCTTGACTTACGTGAAGGGCTCGGTACCGAATTGGAAGCCTGTAGTTACAATGTTAGTCCTTGGGTGGGTAGTCAATGGAGTACAGAGACACATACTGAGGAGATACTGCTTGCTGGCGGGGTAGCCCTGGCTGTTGGCCATGTAGTTGAAGAATTGCTTGACATCAGAGTTGAAATTGTTGACAGGACTGGGGGCGACGAAGCTGAAGACCTTCATGCTTCCGTTATAGCCGACCCAGAGATCCCAGCTGCGTCCCTCAATGGTGACGGTGGTTTGCTTGGATCCAATAGGCTGAACATCGCCATATCGGGCGAGCCTACCCCAAAGCGTCTTAGCACCAATGCAATATCCGATATTAGCCAGGGGCAGCACTCACCAGATCAAAAGCTCATAGTCACCACTATAGGTAGAATGGTTGGGGTCAGCAGCCGTGAAGAGATCGTAGGCAACGTCGGCGCGAACGTTGGTTCCGCTGTAGGACCAAGCAGCAGCAGACTGCATGTTGCTGATGGAGCTGACGATGCGCTTGGTGCCAACCTGCAGAGCAGAGTTAGGATACTACTTGACGTCGTTCTGGCCGCCGGACCAGATCCAGTCAACGTGCCATCCGGCGCCGTTGCTGTTGGACCAGTCGATGTAAGTGCACTGAGATCCAGAGCCCGAGCTCTGACCCCAGCGGTTGTTGTTGAACTCGTAGCCGCCGTTGGCGTAGTAGGAGTATTGGTCGCAAAGAGACTGAGCGAGGGCGAGGGGGGCGAAAAGCCCGGCGAGGAAGACAAGAGAGCCCTTCATTGTGAGTTTGGTATAAGATAGAGTGGTTTTTCTTAGAAGATAGACAATGGGTTGCTATTGATTTGAATCTCTGATGAAGGACTATATTCTCGACATCTTATGCCTTCCTTTGTACTCGGCTCCTAATGGAGAATTTCTTTACATGCTATACCGAATTGAACTACGGAAGTTTCTCCGCGAACACATCAAGGCCTCAATCTGGAGCTCATTCATCTCAACTCACAATACTGGCCAGTTACGATGAAGCTGTCGTACATTCAAAGAACACAGTCGGTCCTTTTCTCGAGAGCAAGGCTCACTTTCTTGCAGACTAACGGAGCTTTTTAAACAGGAGCTGACGGAATTCCCACCATCTTGCCTATAGCTCTGGCATCTATCTGGAACCGAGCGACACCGAAGTGAGATGAACCCCTGCTACTGTCACTCTGAAACAAACGCAGGTTAGAACACCATTTGCCATCACGCTGACTTTTTGGTAAGCGTTCTCCACGAGTCTCGGCAATACTTGGTGGAATCGGGGGTTGCATCCGGAGCTCTGGATAAACTAACCTGCTCGTTCAAGCTCGTTCACGGTAGTTTTCCCGCGGGAGTGGTGCCATGGAAAACAAGCCCCCCTGGCTTATATATGGGACTCCTGCCAGACCTAGTGCTCAACTCCCTAGTCGGCCTATCACGAGGTCTGCCAAACGGAGGCTAGATTCCGTTCTGGAATGGGACAAGTCCAAAGTGTGGAGAAGCGAGACCAGCTTCAGGAACAGGTTTGGGAAACGGTCCAACGGGCCGGGAAAAACGTCAATCATGCTTCATTTGGACGTCAACCCAGCTTCATAATCGGCCCATTTACGCCAGGCCAAAGTCTATTCCACTGTCCCTTGTATGATGGCTGATAAGATAGTTGGGATGACGATAAGGCTTATCGGCGAAGCCACGTTTCAAGCCACGGGATGTGAGGGATTGCGTGCTCTACCCGGGAGCAGGAATTAACTTATATATTTAAGAGGACTGCTTCTCTCAGACACTGTCGAGATCACCCTATACTCGCTTCATCAGCTGTGACCAATTCTTTGCCAAGAAACGGTTAAATTGACAAAATGTTAACGTAGCAGTCCCTTCACCTCCACACATGCTTGCATTTGGTATGTAGATCGTTGTTGTCAATGCATTCAAAGACTCAATTCCTACAGGCGCGCATAGACTTCTAACACGAGCTCCGGAAAAACACTGCTACCATGATTGGAAAATACTCAATTGTGTTATACATTTCGAGTATGATATAGCCATCACGCCGTGTTCAACAATTCTCCCGTTGCAGCCTCGCCCCATCAGGAAAAACTCGTCCGAAGTGAGGCAAGCTTATCGATAAGCCCAATGAGGCATTCAGCTCGGGGGTATCACCCAAATAGTACGCAGTTTGCGATGTCAAGTTCCCAGGAAAAAAATAAGGTAATGCCTCTAATTTTACGCTTGTTTGGCAATGATTGCAGGCGAAATTTCAGTGCCAGCGTCCAAGAAACAGACCTCCTCACCAATTGATGGAAAATGATCTACCGGCTAATAATGAAACTATTGCTGTTTCGAAACATCCCCATGCAAGTCTCAGTGTGGCAGGGGATGTAGCCCTCGGACCCACAGACTCCGGATCCCTCATTCGACCATTGATGGACATTGTCGGCTGTTTGGAGAAATGGATTGACGACCGGGTGAAGCTTCGGCAGCTGGAAATCAGGGCAACGTCTAGTGATACGAGAACCAGTATATAATCATCTTTAATTCTTCACCTTCAAAAGTTTTTTTTTTTCTTCTTCATCACACAAGGATCTGCTAGACAGAACCAACTACTGTCTTCTTCTTCTTCTTCTTCTTCTTCTTCTTCTCCACCAGGAAACTCCAAGAACAGGCTCGGTCCTTTCGTTCACGATGAAGTCTCTTCTCACCCTCACCCTCGCCCTCTTCGCCTCAGCTGGGCTCGGCGACGCTGCCTCAGCTGGCTGTGGCAAGCAGCCCCCTTCCAGCGGCGTCAAGACCATGCAGGTCAACGGCAAGAACCGCGAGTACACTCTCCAGCTGCCCAACAACTACCAGAACAACAAGCCCCACCGTCTCGTCTTCGGCTACCACTGGCTCAGCGGAAACATGGGCAACGTCGTCCAGGGCGGTTACTACGGTCTTCGCAACTTGGCTGGCGACTCTACCATCTTCATTGCTCCCAACGGTCTCAACGCTGGCTGGGCTAACCAGGGCGGCGAGGATATCACCTTCACTGATCAGATGCTTGCTTTCGCCAAGCAGAACCTCTGCATTGATGAGAAGCAAGTTTTCGCTACTGGCTTCAGCTACGGTGGTGCCATGAGCCACAGTGTCGCCTGCTCCCGACCCAGTATGTCATCGTCCTCATAGATCCCAAGTCATATATACTAACTCATCATAGACGACTTCGCTGCTGTCGCCGTCATCTCCGGTGCTCTCCTCTCCGGCTGCAACGGTGGTAACACTCCCGTCTCCTACCTCCACATCCATGGATCCGCCGACAATGTTCTCAGCATCCAGCAGGGCCGCCAGCTCCGTGATAAGTGGATCGGTACCAACGGTTGCCAGCAGAAGACAGTCAACGATCCCGCTCCTGGTGCCACGAACTACGTCAAGACCTCTTACACTTGCAGCCGCAAGCCCGTTACCTGGATCGGACACGGTGGTGGCCACGTTGCCGACCCTACTGGCAACGGTCAGAAGTTTGCCCCTGGTGAGACCTGGAGCTTCTTCAACGCGGCTGCTGGTACTAGCGCTAAGCTCCGCTGTTAAATACCCTGAGTATTTGCAAACCTTGGGGACAGCTAATGTTTTGGCTATCTCTAAGTCTTGCACTTGAGAAGTGGGGAGAAGAACTTACATTCCTTGTACATTGCAATCTGGTGGAAGTATTATTATATACAAATGGTCTAGTCCTACCGAGGGATCCAGCACATCCTTCACTGTACATAGTTAAATACCTTGGTGGACTCGGATGACAATACATCACAGTATATATTTGCACAGCATAAAGACTCATGATGAGATATGAATATGTTCAAATAGTGTGAAGTATTGTGCTCAACGACAAAAGAAATTATGCAATTTGAGGCTTGCTGCCTGTTCCCCTCAGTCCATCCTCAAAGTCTCCTCTGCTACTTTGAACATTCACTAAACGCGTAGCACTTCCTATCATAGAACACCGAGGCCTGCTTCCCTTTACCCGACGTGACACCGAGACTCTTGAGGTTCTTCCCGTACAGTTGACACGTCTTATCCTCACCATACCCAAAGCTGAAACACTGTTTGCTCTTCAAACAGGTTTCGGCACAAGTACTCACGCTTTTTACGGAAGAGGCTTTGCCGATGATGGACTTGAGGGGGACACGAGCCTTTGCCACATTCCTCTTGCAAACTGAACGTGGAGGGGTCTTGGAGTTGGCGACAGCTGAGGGAGTACATGCTGCTGCAGCCTTCTTTGAAGTCGTGGATGCTTTGGCCGGGCTGACATTCTTAGCAGCAGCCTGAGTAGCTTTGGTGTTCTTGGTAGTGGCTGTTATAACACTCGAGGTCTTGGTCGGCTTCTTAGTCTTGGTACTGGTGGGCTTCTTGCTAGTAGTTGATGTCTTGGGCTTCGTATTCGAGGTAGCCTTCTTATCACTGCTACTGGACTTGCTCTGAGCGGTACCCTTTTGTTTAGTGGACTTGGTATCGGTCTTCTTCTTGGATGTTGGATCAAAGACAGGCGCCGGTTGTGATCCATCACAATCAGCGAACAGACCACTACCGCCGCAGTCCATTCCGGTTCCAGACATACCGCCCTTATCATCAGATCCATCATCGCCAGTTCCGTCATTGACATAGCCAATGCAGCCTTCGGCGATGGGATCACTCTCCATGGGATCGATGAGGGGAAACTTGTTTGTGTCATCACCAAGTGTGATAAAGGCCTCAAGGGTGTTTTCGAAATGGATATTCCAAGCGATGCCGTAGCAATCGCCATCAACATCCGTGACAATCTGGCCGTCATCCGTGACTGTCGCACTGACTTCAAAACTCCCTTCCAAAACAACTGACGGTGTGTCTACTACCCCTCCTTTTGCTGACCATAGTCCCGATAACACATCGAGCTTGACGCCGACGCTTGCAGGTAGGCCTAAAGACGCCTCCATCTTGAGCTCACCAGTAGCTTCAGTTCTGTGCGTAAACACCGGCGTGAGGCCATTAGAGTGACTATTGCTAGAGTCTAGCAGATCGATCAAGATATCAATGTTCTCCCACTCAACCGAAGCTCCAATAAGTAAGGTGCCAGTTGCTTCAATAGTCATTCCAGCTTGGACATCGAGACCGATATAAGGCCCGACAGTGCATAGAAGTGGGATGCCAAAGTTCCAGGGAGAGAACTCGGCGACAGGATATGTCCATTCCTTCTCATACGTGACAAAAGCCTTCAGGCCGAGATTGAGCCCAGCTTTGAACTGAGCGTTGAACTGGATCTGAGCTTTCTCCATTCCGCTGAAGATACTGGCTTCAATGGTACCAGTGAGAGACGCCTGGCCCCCAAACCCGCACTCCACGCAATAAAGAATCAGGCCGTAGGACAAGTCGCGTTCTGCAAGCGTGGCGTTGTCCCAACGTTTATGATGGCCGTTTGGGTCAGCAACTTCGCCCTTTTTATACGAATCATCCTCTTCTCCACCTTCAGAACCCCATTCGGTGAGCTTTGCAGCATTTGGCCACGGCGCATCTTCATCCGTACCAAGGATTTCTTCGTTGTTGAGATATTGAGACCACTGGTAAGACCAAGTCTTGC
Source organism: Fusarium bactridioides (assembly GCA_013623355.1). NCBI lineage: Eukaryota > Fungi > Ascomycota > Sordariomycetes > Hypocreales > Nectriaceae > Fusarium > Fusarium bactridioides. Next base: position 28,202 of record JACCKW010000437.1, read on the forward strand.
TCAGGCGCTTTTCAAGCATATGTGGCTCAAACATCTGTATCAAGTTAGTTCAATCTCGGGCAATGGGAAAGTAGTAGTTGCGACTTACGGCTCTCTTATCGATGGCCCGCCTGACATTCAGGGTTCCGATTTTGCCAAAATCAAGCTTGAAGCGCTCGTATACATCGGCATATTCGGTCGTGTAACCCTTAGCAGTGAACGCCTTCGTGGTATCGTTGAACGTGATGGATTGAGACAGGAACAAGTCATTGGCATGATCTTCGCCGCACCCATCCACGGAGGTAATGAATATGATCTTCCCCGCGCCCTTCCACTGCGCCTTGGCATAATTATAGGCCGCGGAATTCGATATCACGCCACTCAAAGCGCCCTTGGTACAGGATACGCTTGAGACAAAGATAGAATGATCAAGAGGGATGACGGGGTATCGAAAGGTAAAGTTGGCTTGAGAGAAGATGGCGTTGTCGCGCTTTCGCATTCGTTTCGACCCAGGCTCTGAGTCTGGTGGACCAGCCCAGGCCAGAGTGACCTGCTTATCGAGAGTGAAGACTGAGAAGTCCTCTGGGTCAACCTCTGGGGGGATGATGGGTTCGAGAGTTGTGCTGTTATCGCTAGTGCTTGTAGCGTTGGCATCATCTCGACGATTGAGAATTGGAAGGTCATGGCTTGGAGCAGCAGACGCGCTGAGAATGAAGAAAGGAAGCACAATGAGAGAAGAGAGGTTCTTGGTGAGCTTCATGATGGGCACCTAATGGTTGGGTTCACCAAGAAGGCAGTGCAGTGAGGTGAAATTGAAGAGAAAGGGAAATACTACAGGTGACATACAGCACAGCCCGAGATCAGGACATGAGAGTCTAATAGGACCTGAGAAAACCAGGATCGCTCTGTCACATCGCGGTGACCCTTGTGATCTTGCTGAAGCGGACAGACTCTCTGTGGTCAGCATTGTGACTATTCCTAAAGCCCGTTAACAGTTCCGTCAGACGCCCGAGTAGGGTGTGAAGAATAAGCCACCTTTGAATGACCTGCTCAATTCGATTCGTTCAGGATATATATGCTAGTATTAAGCAGAATCTAGACCCCAATATGCATTTTGAATACAGTATCTTCTATTTTAATTGTCCAGCTTTAGCGCCCTTTAGTACAGTAGTTAAGCACCTAGGCAAGCCCCTTGCAGTAATGCAAGAGGCAGTAGGTTTAAAACCTATAAAGGGTATAAAAAGACCCCTTATTAAGGCAGGCCTTTAAGGTAAGCCTAGCATACTAATTAAGGCTAAGGTATAAGCCTATTACTAGGTATAGTAACTATAAAAGCTAAGGGTTATAAGAAGTCTATTAGTAAGAGTTTACTAGCTTTAGCTAATTAGTAAGCTAGTTATAG
>JACCKW010000438.1:0-28623 GCA_013623355.1 Fusarium bactridioides
GTTTTTTCCTCCCTCCCTTCTCCTCTTTTTTGCATCATCACATCGAACATTTTAAAACAAAACATCACCATTCGTTTTTCTTTTTCATATTTTTTTTCTGTCATTCGCTACAATACGGGCTGGGAAGTGTTAATTTATCGTCCTCCAAGAAGTAAATGTCTATCGGCTTTTGAATGATTGATCAATCAGCAATTGTTTTGCATAATTAGCCTGGTTGGGTAGCTTTTCCAGCTGAAAACCAGGTTCCCTTCTCTCTCCAAAGAATCACCAACCAACACAACCGCCCAATTGGCATCAAACATGGCGTCGCGTTGGTTTACGCTCCTCCTCCTCCTAACGCCTTCATTGGCTCTCAACAACAATTTCGACTTCTACCCCCAGGGCGCGCAGAAATGTCTCTCCCAAGCTGCCGACGACTCCTCGTGCACTGGCGCTGACAGCAAGGAGCTGAACTACTGCCTCTGCGGTCTTGGCAACTACAACAATGACTTCATCCTCGGCTCCGCTGCGTGCATCGGCAAGCAGTCGCCCGGTGATGTGGATGAGACCTACGATACTATGAACACGGCGTGCTCCAATTCGCAGACGCCGATGAAGGTTACCAAGAAGGAGTTTGAGGATGCTGCGGAGAAGGGCGCGAGTTCGAGTACGACTACGACTACGACTACTGATGCGGCTACCTCTTCGACTGCTTCTGCGACGGCGACCGATTCGGCGAGCACCACGAAAGACACTGCTGCTGCTGCTACTACTACGACGAGCACTGAGAACAAGGACGATGATACGGGCTTGTCAACGGGCGCCACAGCGGGAGTAGCCGTTGGCGCAGCAGCTGGTGGTGCAGCGTTAGTAGGCCTCCTCGTGTGGTTCTGGATGCAGCGCCGCAGTAAGAACGCCGAAGAATCGCACCCCATGCTGCCCAACTACGAGAACCGCGATGGTTCGCCTTACCAACCTACCGAGCCGAAGCCAGCGTGGTCAGCAGCGAGTTCACCACAGCAAGCCATGGGGACACCGGATCCTATCGCTGGATTCTACAAGCCCCCTGAGCCGGTGGAGCTGCCGCCTGAGCCAGCGCCTGTTTACGAGATGGACGGGACGGGTGCTGCGGTTGAGATGGAACATACGCCTGTTGATCCACGGGGGAATAGATCGCGATTGAGTTCGTCGCATTCGTCGATATCATCGGGATGGAGGGATTAATGGTCTATAAAAGAATGAAGGAATAATGGTTCTGGATGGGTATGAATGAGGTTATAGCCTCGTGGAGTTTGGACGGACGGTACAGGATGTATCATATCGGTTGCCATTTAGCGTAGATATTTGACGGGTTTATCATATTTTGTTCTTTGATGGAGTGATTGTTCGAATTTGTCACGATTGTGGTGGTTTCCTCGCATGCACCGGTTAATGAGAGGGTTCTTGCGATAAGAGATCCTCTCTCGCTGTAGGTTACACTACGGAGTATACTGCCTCAGAACTCCCAGTGTCTTCTTATCTCGCCTCACAAGACTAGACAGCGAACCGTTCATTCTTATCTGTACCAGCTTGGGGCTTTGTTTAATATTTGGAACGTCGTCGTTACTCACGTGAAAGGCACTCAGTATGTCCCCGTTATTCAAAGCTCAAGGTCTGGCCCCCGAGTCTGCCTCCTTTCTTGCGCGATCAGGTTTGAAGCCTACATGCTTGGCGTGCAGGCGTTAAATGAAGATTATTACAATCCAGGTAAAGTTTGTTGCCGCCGATGGAATAAATGCGAAGCGAAGTCCATTTTCTTCAAATGATATCTTGCCGTGTCCGTTTCTTCCGGTGTTGTATCAACAAGATGCGGCTCCAAGTCGGCACTTGGTCTGCATTATTTTTTGCTGTCGGCGGATTGCAAGATTCATAATGCAGTGATACTCTTGCAAGTCTAAGCTGGGAGTCTTTGTCGGCGTCAATTGGCATCAAAGTCTTTTTGTGAAATGGTCAGAAGGGTCTTGAATGCTACAAGTCCGACAAAGCGCCCGTCTGGTGTTGGAAGCTCGCAAGGTCTAATGTTTCCCGGCGCAACACGCTGAATTGGCAATTATATGCACAAATCTCTGGGACTATCGACTACGTAATCCAGATCTTGACCATTCCTAACTCTTCACCCTGTTCATGCGACCTGATGCTTCAACGAACCTCGGCTGCCCTGGGTTGTTCCATCGCCGTTCATCTGCATCCCATCCATCGGATGATCCTCGATAAAATCCCAGGACGTTAGAATTGAGGCCTGCATCTTGAGCTTAAAGGTAGTCTCAGCTCCCACTGTTATAGACACTGAGGTATTTTCTGAGAATTTGAAGAGAAGTACATGAATGCTGTGAATGTAATTCATGTTCAGCCCATTTGAATCAGAGGTTATTCATAAACGATGCTCATTCTTGCTCGGTATCGAAAAGTCTAGGGTAGCATTTGGATGTGTATACGAGGCAATATGTTCCCCGCTTCAAAGACCAAGAACTCTCTACCATCAACCATATACGTCTAATAAACAGATGGGAAATTAATAAAAAAGCCCTTAATACTGAGTTTATTGCTCAAGCTGTATCATAAGATCAAGATAGACACTCGCATTCGCTCTCGATAATCGTATAATGACACTCTCACCTCCCAACGCGAGCCCGCGGGCAGCGAAACCAGGTCGATCCTCAATGGCTGAAACGTCCCAAATCGTGATCCACCGCGGGTCTCGGCCCAATTTCACATGTTTTCACTTTCCTTTAAGAGCTTCAATAGACCTCAATCGCAAGCTTCAACACCACGATTATCTTCCTTGCAGTAGTGCTCACTCTCAACGAATCAATTTACATCTTCTGTCAGATTTGGGAAACTTGTCAGCAATATGGCCGAAAGGAAAACTTACGTTCTCATCACTGGGTAAAGCAATTGACCTCTAGATTGTGGAGGATTGAAACTGATGAGAGTAGATGCTCGCCTGGAGGTATCGGCCATTCCCTAGTGGATGAGTTTCATCGTCAAGGTGAGTCGAATAATTGAGGAAATGTCAATTGAGTACTGACTCACTCTTACAGGCTGCCATGTCATTGCGACTGTGCGAAACACAGACATGATCAAGGATCTCGAAAAGCCCGGCGTCAGCGTCTTGCCTCTTGAGATCACCTCCGCCAAGAGCATTGAAGAGTGCAAAGAGAAGGTCTCAGAACTCACCGGTGGCCGTCTCGACATTCTCGTCAACAATGCGTAACTTCACCCGTCAGATTACTCAGTACATGGCGCACAACTAACTTCTCCAGTGGCCGAACTCACACCATCCCTTCCATTGACACAGACCTTGACGATGTTCGCCAAACATACGAGGTCAACGTCTTCGGCCCAATCCAGATGGTTTCAACCTTTGCGCCTCTCCTCATCGAAGCCCGTGGTCTCATCATCAACATCTCCAGCACATCCACCCTCGTCCCTTACATCTTCGGCGCCATCTACTCCTCCACCAAGGGCGCCATCAACGTCTGGTCCCGCGCGCTTCGTCTTGAACTCAAGCCTTTCAACGTGCGCGTCATGGTCGCCGTCACCGGAACTGTGCGATCCAACATCGCCAGCCGGACGCATCGATCTCTGCCGCCCAACTCTCTGTACATGCCAATCAATGACTTTTTCCAGCGACGATTGACGTTCAGTCAGCGCACGGCGACGATGCCGACGGAGAGGTATGCGGAGAAATTGGTGACTGCTGCGTTGAAGGGTGAGGGGTATCTGGGCGGGTTGATTGGGGGTTCACCTGACTGGTTTTACGCAGGAGGCATGGCGACCAAGACTTGGATTCTGTCGTGTTTGCCTAATTGGGTCAACGAGACGGTTATTGGCATCTTCTTCGGCATCGGAGGGTTGACCAAGAAGATCCAAGCTGCGCGCGCAAAGAGAGACTAGAGAGAAGGTCAAGTTTGGAATAATGGAGGATGAGATGTGATCACGGCCGAGTATAAGGCGCTGCGAATTGGGTTCATTGAATTTATTCAGTATAGCACCTTTGAGGAACTCCCGAAATCACAAGTCACTAAGCTCCCAGAGAGCGACAAAGTGTGCAAGAGAATTGAATGCTGTATACTGTTTGTGTATGCTGCTTATTTCTATATCTCCGACGAGTGATCTTCTTGACTGCTGCGATGGACGTCACCGGCGTCGCACCGCGCTCTCCATGAATCTGACGACCGACCGTTTAAGCCCACTTGCCAAGCAAGCTCATGAGAACCATGCCGCAAACCAAACCAAACAGAGCCAAGATCGTAGTAAGGGGGCTAGCATCGCTGAGCTCGCCTCCCAGCATCCAATCCTGAGCCCACATCTCAACCAGACCAACCCAGATGAGGATGCCAGCGGAAAACGCATCCAGCGTACCGATGACGATCAAGGTAGTAGGGTTATTTCCGTTGAACTCGTGCAAAACACCAATACCAATGGCCATGCCGATAGGGGTGACGACGGCGAAACCGGAAGCAAGGACGAGTTTCTTCCACAAAGGTATGGTAGATGTTCCGGTTCGTTCAACGGTTGGAGGTGGTGTAGAGTGGGAGTGGGAGTGACCCAGAGCGAGAGGCATTTGACCGTAGCCCAGAGAGGCGATTCGTGTACCGAGGGCGATACCTTCGAAGAGTTGGTGGAAGATGATGACGATGGAGAGAGTGACGAAGAAGGAGTCTCCCGCTACAACAAGGGTAATACCGATGACTGAAAACGTTAGCTGAGGTATATAGCAAGAGAGACAGACATACGGATCGAGTGGAAGATGATACCAGCTTCCATGATAGTAATGTTGGCCATCTCGGCTTTCTCCACAGCCTTAGGTGACAAGTAAGCCGAGTCGGAGTCGGTCTTCTTGGCCAACTGCCATCGCATAGCACGCTGAACACAAAACTCGATAAGGAATGAAATGAAGAGACCAGCCATGACGATAGCAGCAGTGGTAGCTTCGTATTCCAGCCCGCCTATACAATCGTTACCGAACATCATAAACGCATGGGTGAACAACTACAACGGTCAGTTATTGCCACCAAAGGGAGTGGGTAAACGTACGTGAACAAAGGCAGTGGAGATAATAATTCCAGTACCGAATTGCTTGAGAATCGTGAGGACAAGGTTGGATCGCACGGGAACAAACGTCGACATGAGGATCGGTCCAAAGACACCGATGGAGCTGGCGACCAAAACGACGAACAACATTCCAATACGAATGCCGATCTTGTAGTCTCTGTCTTTACGACCGCAGCTTGGCTCACCGCTCTCTTCGGAGCCACCGCCGACGCAGTGTCTGTCGCGAGTTAGTCCAATTCTCAAGGGGACGAAGGAGCTACGAACTCGACGCCGGCGTGGAAATGGCAATGTTCTTCCTGAGGGTCTGCTTTACCGGATTCGACATCTGCGGCTGGGAGGATGGGAGCTTCGCCATCGTCGGACATGCAGTAACTACAATTGTTAGTAGGAGCTGGCTGCGAGGGAAGAGGAACGCACATTTCTTCGCCATGGCTGTGGCAGCTGGTGAGTTGAGCGGGATACTCCTCGGTGTTGGTGATGGTAGTTTGGACGTAGTACTCGGATGAGCTAGGACCCATGCAGTAGCTGATCTTGTTAGATGCGCATGTTTTATCGACAGTGGTGGAGGAGCGAACTTACAGAGAAGCCTCGTGCATGTGGCAGTTTGATACGGCAGTGATCTCATCATTGTTTGCGGCAGCAGTTTCTTTGGCGGCCTGGGTAGTAGCTGTGGCACCTTCCGCGAGGACCTTGACTTCTCCGCCGTTGGGATTCATGCAGTATCTGACCAGTTAGCGGTGCCAGAATGCCAGGGAATAAAGAACATACGTGTCTGAACCGTGGCTGTGGCAGTCTGTGTACGAAGTAGGAGGGTCCTTGGTCATGGTAGCCTCGAGAACGATCTGATACTCGTCCGAGCCATCCATACAGAATCTGAATTGTCAGTATATCTTGCGACAGGGACAAAGGAGGCACGCACTGAGTAGGACCATGCATATGACAGCCCGTCAAGCTCTCAAAGTCAAGACCAGTCTTGGCCGCAGTGGCAGAGGCCTGTCTCTTGACAGCCCCTGGGTTCGCCGTCGCAGAGACAGCGACGACGAAGAAGAAGAAGAAGAGGAGAGACCCAGCGATCATAGTGGCACGACGGCTCTCGAAGAAACTCTTGACACGAGCCATGATAGAAATTTGCATAGGAGTTGGATGATGCCGGAGAAAAAGAAAGAAACTCTGGATGTTTAAGCTTATTATGTATAGCTACTGGGAGAGGCGACCTCACTTAGCGTGGGGGATTAGGTGAACATCAAGGTCCTCTCTTTGTCAGTGAAACTCCAACAGAACTCTTGGCAGCGAACAAAAAGAACCGTGGGGCGACATTGGGAATGAGCTGGATGTCTACGAGAAGCCTTTTACAGAAGAGATATTACGGTAGAAATACGGTACAAAAGTGGCAATGGACCAGACCGTGGATCCTCCTGCCAAAAACCAAGACTGCACCGTTGAAAGCCAACAATCCGATTTGATACCGCGGGCAGGTAAGCTTGCAAACAAGGTTACTCGCTAGCAGAGATTTTCCCTTTTACCCAAAAGACCGCGGTGTTTAGCCCTGTGTTTATTCCCCACGATGCTGTTCGGCGGCGGTGGTGGTGGGCTGAGAACCTTGATGGGCGTGGGCCAAGGCCTTGCCTGCTGGAGCTGAGAGATTTTTGACGTGATGTGATCGGTTTCTCGGGGGAATTTTGGACATGCAGGACAAGGGTAGGGGATGGGAGGGAAAAATAAGGTTATGTTTATGGGTAATTTTGAGTGCGGCGCTATTGAGGAGGTTGTTTTGACGTGTGACGTGAGGTAAGAATGAGAACGAGGGTGGAGGTTAGGTTTGAGTGAGGCTCAGCTGTCAATTACACCAACATTCTTAGATGGCTTGTGATGTTTACTACAGAAATGTACAGTGAAATAGTTTGAATGCATTTATAGAGGGCATCTGCAGGATCGGACTGGCTCTGCTTCATTTGAAGAGACCAGTCATGCAAGACAATTAACACTCACCCACAACACATCATCTTCAACGCAATGTCAAGTAAAAGTCGTGATTAATGAAAATATCTACGTTCCATCTTTAGACCAGTAGTCAAAACGCTTCCGGTCCATCAAGAAACAAAGTTTACATGAAGTGTGTGTCTTTCTATCATCCACTGCGTCAATCCAGGGCTCGACACCAACATCCCCAGATCATCCATTCTCAACCTTACGATTCAAAGAGCAAAGACAGCAGCGGCGACCATACCAGCCAGAGGGATCATCTGTCCGATGGCAGCGTTGTCGGTGACAGCAGCTGAGGCGCTGGAAGTAGGAGTGCTATCTGCAGCAGCAGTAGCGGGACCATCGCAGTGCCCTGGGATAGTCAGTATGCGATTGCAAGATCGTGGTGAAGAGAAACGTACAGTGGTCGCCGTGGGGCTCGCAGCCAACGGACTCGGTGGGAGAGGGGGCGAGAGATCCAGAGCCGGTGGCGTCAGTGTGGTCGTGATCATGCTCAGACTCTGTTGCCATGGCCTCAACGCCAGTGCGCGCAGCTTCGCAGTGCCAGTGGTCGCCATGGGGCTCACAGCCGGTAGATTCAGTAGGAGAGGGAGCAAGAGAACCAGTGCCGGTAGCATCAGTGTGGTCGTGGTCATGCTCGGACTCAGTGGCCTTGGCTTCAATCGCAAGGGTAGTTCGAGCGCCCTCGCAGTGCCCTAGATATGTCAGTAAACGGTTACGAATGAGGAAGCGAGGAACATACAGTGATCGCCATGAGGCTCACATCCGACAGACTCAGTAGGCGAGGGAGCCTGAGCCATGATGGCAGGGAAGAAGCCAAGAAGGGCGACGGCGAAAGTGGTGGTCTTCATCTTGATGCTTGTGAGAGTTGATGTTTGCAAGAGACGTAGATGTTGATGTGAGCGAGAGGATGTCAGTGAGATCCAGGCGGGAGAGGAAATTTTTATATCCCTTGCAACGAGAGTGAGAGTGATTCACAGGCTTTGCCAAGAGAATTGCCTTGCCACCTGCGAGGTTCGTAGGATGCAAGTGTTGGACTAGCAAGGAACGGGCTGCCGGAGAGGGAATAATGGACGCATTGGGAGATCCATTGTCGGCGCGTGGGGGTATTACGAGCTCTATAGAGACTGCTGGGGCGTATTGTCCTCGAATTTGATTGCTCAGCTGGGCTTTGAGATGACGGTTTAACCGTTGTCTGTCAAGATGCATCCAACATCCTCGTGTAAGTGCAAGCCAGTCGAGCTAAGGGATGCCATTCAGGTACTCATCACCCTCTAATCTCAATAACAGCCAGTCACATTGCCCACACCAGTAAATAAAACGTCTCTATAGCCTAAAGGATCACGATCAAAAAGACTCTCAAGTCCCGGTCGTTGATGTCGAGTCCCTGTACTGTAGCTCATCGTGAGGCTTCTCTTGGCAAAGCCCATCAAGGTCCTCACCTTAAAAACTGGATCCCCTGGACAACCCCACCAACGACCACTAATATTCGTACCCACTCTGCCACTCACAGTGCCAGCTCGGCCAAGAAACGAATCAGGCAACTCTCCATTATTTTTTTTATTCCTCGACAACGGGAATAAAATAAAAAAGTCTGTAAAACGGGCTGGTAGGTACTTGTTGATGAGTGAGTATACCGCCATTGCGGCCACTCGTAACCCTGATAACCTCGAAACTCTCGTTGTTCAACGTGAATGCACATCATTTCCTTCAAACCCCTCTGTTGCACTGCACTCCCTCCAGCATGAAGCCACATTTGGTTGCCCTCACCCTCCTGTTCGTACCGTCATGCACAGCTGCAGACGAGAACATCAAGGTAGACGCCTTGAAACAAAACAACCCTGATCTCGCCTCCATCCCTAACCTGGTCTGTCTCCTGCTATTCCTCCTCGTCGCTGCATACAAACTACGCAAGAGAATGCTCACCGCGACAACCACATTCCCCCAGCTAACCCGTGAATCACAGTCCGGGTCTGTTGTCACTTCACTAGAGCAGTTCTCATGTAACCCCGATACCCCTCGTCATGTCGAAGCCAAGAAGAAGCTCGACAAGACCATGGCGATAGGATGGGGGAATTGGAATGCTCAGCACCCAAGACATCGGTTGCTTGATGCATTGTATGGATACAGGAGATACCATGAGCGTCAGAAAGCTGAAGTTGACCGCTTTGAGGGTCTCTATAAACATGTTTCTCGAGCTCAAAGATCTGTGAGTCTGTCATGTTCACGTGTACATTCGAAGTCTAACATGATCAAAGTTACTGGAGCATCAAGTCAACTACTCCAAAAGGTTCACTCGCATAGACGCTCTTTTGAAGAAGAACCAAGAGCTATGTGACGCCATAGTTCAAAATGCAATGAACTTTTACGGTATCGATGAAGAGGAGCTTCAGAGGCATATTAGTGCCGCACAGTCTTCAGGGAGGCTTGCGGATAAGATTTCCGTATCTCAAGCTCTGAAGCATTATGTGCGAGACTGGACAGAAGAGGGAGAGTCTGAGAGAAAGGAGACTTTCGCTTGCCTTGTGAAAACACTTCAAGGGTTGTTTCCTGTGAGAGATGATGAGAATCCGGTCAAGGTTCTTGTTCCTGGATCGGGATTGGGACGACTTGGACATGATATCGCGAGACTTGGAGGTAAGGCTCCTCAGAAGGCAATAGAGTTTCACAACACTTGGACCTGCTGTTCGAGATACTCCTTCAGTGCTAACATATCCAGGGTTCGAGGTGACCGTGAATGAATGGTCCATGTATATGAACATCGCCTACCGTTTCATCGAAGCCAACCGCGCTCAAAACACCCACTCTTTCCACCCCTTCATCGACGGCTGGTCTCACCACGCCACTGAATCCGACATGATTCGAGAACTGACTCTCCCCGACACATCCCTCAACTCAACATCCGTAGTCCTCATCGAAGGCGATTTCACAACCGTCTTCAACGACAAAACCCACTATTACGACATAATAGTAACGTACTTCTTCATCGACACAGCTCGCAACTTGATGAGTTATCTCGACACCATCAAAAAGGCTCTGAAACCAGGTGGACACTGGGTGAACCTTGGACCTTTGCTCTACGGAACTGGGCCGTTTGTGCAGTTGACGCTGGAGGAGATTGCTCAAGTCACTGAGGCGATGGGGTTTGAGTATCTTGATACAGATGAGAGCTGTGGACCATTGACGCTTGAGGGGAGGACGCTTAGAAGCATGGAAGCTGTTTATGGTTTTAACAACAAGGCGTTGACGAAGAGTGCGTATAATGCGCAGTTTTGGGTGGCGAGGAGGTCTATGAAGCCATAGCAGTGATGACAGCAATAGAATGATAGAGTTCAGATTCCCCAATTAGTTTATCATATAGAAACTATTGATGGATCATACTCCTTCACGTACGTTGCATTTAGTCTATAATGAAGCTCTTTACTTCCCATGAAAGGCAGCTCGTCCAGCTTTTGTGATTCTTGCCTCTGTGTTACTCTCCATAAGAAGTCGCTAGTTAGATATTGGCAACCAGATATGCCGTCTCTTCTTACAACTCTTCAAGGAGAATCTTTTTGAGTGCCCTCTTACATTTCCCAACCTCGTCACAGTTCTTAGGGATCTTGGAGCTATAACAATCTCTTATTTTCACCTAAAGACTTGATGAATGTAGCCTGTTCTAACCCAGATGAGGGATGTTGTCTTGTAATATCACACAAGAAATTATTGTCCAAGGACATGCTTCACGAATAGCCAGTCTATCGACAGACGATAAGAGCTAGTATCTATCAATTCTCAATGCCTAGCCTATCAATGGCGATTCGATCTTTGTGTTGAATTTCCTACAAGGGGATAGCTTACCCCGCCCTGTACGCCATGGCGAACGGCATGCACTAACTCGAAATAGCATCTCGTTGGTATCTCGACACGATAACGACAATTTGCTGATTGCGATACCAGACTCCTTCATCAATTGCTTCCTCGTACTCATCACAATCCTGTTACAAGTCAACAAGATACTTCGAGGTGCCGTTCCCTTTGAGCAATAAGGCGTGATATCAGCGAAACAACCACCCATCACGTAGATCACCGTGTCCCCGCAACACCCGGAACTCATCTCGATGCCCTCCGCAACGCCTCCGAAGTCGGACAAAGTTAAGAAAAGACCCAAAGTCAGAGGTAACTATATCCATGATCCATAGTAAACTAACCAGTAGTAGCTAACCGAATTGTCAGGATGCTATCAATGCTCTCGTCGACGCATAGACTGTGATCGGAGCGAGCCAACATGTGGCAAATGCTCTGCCAAAGGCATCAAGTGCAGTGGATTAGGTCTACGATATCGCTTCAATTATGGAATTGCTGCTCGTGGAAAATTTGTTGGCAAATCATTGCCTATCATTGATGGGGTAGAAGCCCATTCTACGGAGATGGCGACGACGCCAGTCTCAAGTTGCAAGAGACAGCATGATCCTTTTCGTGCAAGTGGTTATGAGACTATTGAGCAATACCCAGCTGAACCTGAAACGACAACTGAGGAAGAGCATGAGATACAAGATCTGGTTGTGTCACATCACGTACCAGTATCTATCGACTGGGGCTTAGATCACGTTGATCCGAAGTCCAGGTTCTGTCTTGGCTACTGTAAGTATCCCTTCACTGTCCCAGACATCATCTAACTACCAAAAGTCTCAAATAACATCGTCCAACTCATCGCAGTCATAAACATGGGCTTCAACGGTTACCGTGATCTTGTGCTACCAAGAGCAGAGACGGACCCTCTGGTCCGAAAGGCAGTTCTTCTTGTTGTCGAACAGCATCTCTCTTTACAGAACGGAGCTGCAATATCACTAGATCCAACTGCTTATGGATCCCTCGTCAGAGAACTGATCATGCGGTCTCATCAGTGTGCACCTCAAGATGATGATTCTGCCCTCACTGCGTTGCTTCTTCTGCATATTCGGGAGATGATCAGTGGAAGTGATAACTTTAGACTTATCTATGGTTCACTGCGGGTGGTAGTCAACGCACTGGCGAAGAATGCGGACAAAAGAACCTCTGACCTCAGGAGGTTTCTGCAGATACAGATACTAAGGTATGTAGTCACGGGGACACCTATCGAACTGGCCAAAAAACGCTAACATCTCCTCAGAGTCTGTCTGTTTGGAGAATCTCTCTTCAATGAAACAAACGGCGTTCACTTCATCCAAGCCCAGCAACAAGCTTGCCTCGAATTCATAACATGGTGCGACCGCTTCCACCCTGAACTAAAAGACCTTCTCTCCCAACTCGCCTCCCTAACGACATGGGCCTGCGACATCTACGTCCAACGCGCCATCTTCAACCCTCCGCCCTCCGAAACCGTCCCCATGATCGAGAGATTCAAACAATCACTTGGCCAAGTCGACGCTTACGTCGATATCGTAGGAAGACACCTTCTAGCTTGGCCGTATTTCATCGTAGCAGCTGAAAGCTCGACACCGGATCATAGAGAGTTCTTTTTGGATAAGTTGGTCAAGTTGCACAATACGACTGGGTGTTGGAATTTGTTGAGGGCTATTGATCAGGTTAAGGAGATTTGGGCATCGCAATCTTCGATTCGGTGGACAAGTTTGCTTGGTGGACCGACACAGGCTTTTATAATGTGATCATTCGATGGATAGCTTTGTAATGCAGTCATCTATGCGCCCAGGACAGAAATAACTATTTTCTCGACCTTGTCAACTAATATCTCGATCTCCTCCTTTTTGATTGTAAAAGGAGGTGAGACGATCACCATATCTCCTCGAACACCATCCAGGCAGCCGGTACTTGGAATCAATGAAATGCCATGATCAGCTCCCAGACCAGCCTTGTGCAGCTTTCCAGCGACTTGTTCACTCAGATCAAAAGGCTCCTTCGTCTTTTTATCCCGAACAAATTCCAACTGGACATGGTTAGCAAAGCCTTTGACTATCGATACTTCGACTTACCCCCCAGTAAAGCCCTCTTCCACGGACATCTCCCACATTCTTGTGGCCTCGTAGCCTCTCTTTAAGCTTGTCGCCCAATACTTTCCCCATATTTTGCACATTTTGTAGCATATTATCTTCTTTCATAACAGTCTGCACAGCATACGCGGCTGCACATGCAACAGGATGGCCCTGATAAGTTTGACTGTGAGAGAAAGCTCCTGACCCGTCAGCAAGAGCATCTGCAACTTTGTTACCGACAAGTAAGGCTCCCACTGGCATGTAGCCAGCTCCCAGCCCTTTAGCAACAGTCTGTAGATCTGGCACTACACCCTCCGGCTCCCAAGCATGTAGCGTGCCAGTTCTCCCCATTCCAGACATGACTTCATCCATAATCAGAAGAGCACCGTGATGATCGCATACTTCTTTGATAGCCTTGAAGTACCCAGTAACCGGAGGCGCACAACCCAATGATGTTCCAGATACTGTTTCAGCGATAAACGCACAAACAGTATCGGGACCGACGCGCTGGAACTCGTCGTCTAGCTCCTTAGCTAAACGTTGAACATATTGCTGTTCTGTTTCGTCTGCTTTCATCTCTCGATAAGGATAGCATGGAGAAACATGAGAGACATTGGTTGCAAGGATTGGTTCGTACACTCCACGTCGGGCCTTATGGCCTCCCACAGCCAACGATCCAAGAGTGTTTCCATGATAAGATTGCTTTCGAGCAATGAATTTCGTCCTGGATGGTTGTGGTGTTGGTAGCTCTGTAAAGTACTGACGAGCGATCTTCAGAGCTGCTTCAACAGCTTCAGTGCCTAGAATTCTTGTTAGAGATTGCCGAATTTTATAATCTCAACACAAATCGTACCTGAGCTGACGATGAAAACCTTCGACATAGCCCCATTGGTAGACTCAGTCAAGAAGCTAGAAATCTTCTCTGCTGCCTCTGTCGTGAAGAATGGGTTGTAACAATATGCTACCTGATCCAATTGAGCAGCAATGGCATCCTTGACTCGCGATTCATTATGCCCGATCGATACAACAGCTGCGCCTGAAGATGCATCCAGAATTCGATGACCTTGGTCTGTTTCCAACCAACATCCTTGACTTTTGACGATTCTTGGAGGCGGGCTGTTGATCTTGGCGTGAAGTGTTGAAACACCAGCACGGCTGAAGCTGGAGAGTGTTGTTTTGCTAAAAAGGGCGGTTCTTGCGGTCGTATATGCCGTTTGCCGGGTAAGAAGCCTCATTGTGAATATGAATATATAGATAAGAGAAGGAATGTGAGTGAGTTGAGAAGACAGAATTGGCGATATCGGATGATATGTATGAGCTACTCTCCGCACTCAGCTATCGTCTTCGAGATAGCTACATCCCAAAGAGGAAATCAAAGTGAGGAGACGTATCCAATGACACGAAAGTTCATGATAACTATCGATAAATGACCTTACAGCTGTTGCACGGCAGCATCGTCTCCATCGGCCTTCTGAATTTGGAATAGTAGTATTTTGGCTTGGTGGAGGGTAGTTGAGGCTAGATACGGGGGTCGGCAAAAGATACCGAATGCCGTGCCGGTACTTCGCCAAACTGATATCCGATAGATGCCCATTCATGAAGTTGGGAAGAGGAAATTCCATATCCTTCAAGTCAGAGTTTCCATTGTGGCTTGAAGGGTGAAGGGAAAGGGAACTTCAGCGATGTATTTGGGATATCTAGCATACCGGTCTTCAGACTGATATCTTAATAATCATAAAACCAAGGGTAATACCCAATGTGCGATCTTGTATATTTGATTGTATATATTCAAATCTACATATCATCTTTTCTTTGACAAGAATACGACCATTGGAACATGTCGCATGTAACTCCTTTCTTAATCCTTGACAACCCTAAAGATGGGATATTCATCTCCAGCCTCGAGAGGAATAATGTTGAAGCTAGCATAAGAATCAATATTATCAGGCTCCAAAGCATTAAGAGCCAGACCCGCGTTCTTTTGCCTGGTGCTGACCAGAAAGCTACCAGCTGGCAGAGTAAGCTGTCGCTTCTTGGTTTCAGTCGTAACAGTAGCAAGTACAGCTCCCTTGTAGTTCGAACTGCTGAGCTCCGAAGATGTAATATTCAATGCTTCAACTGTACCGCTCCAAGGTTTACTAAGAGTCTCGACCTCCAGGCCAGAAACCTCAAGGCGCTTAGCGATATCAGCCCAAGCAACAGGGATGAGATACGATTCTGGTCGAGAGCGAGTTAGGTTTGCAGTGGTTGGTGTAGTAGACGCAAATTGAACAGGAACCTTGACGATTGAACCGTTTGTGTAGTCTATCATCTGAAACATCCGCGTGCTGTACTTTGTTGAGTCAGTGATGACGATAGGTTCCTTGGACTTGATGAAATCCTTGATACCGCCCTCAACGGTCTTGAGGACTTTCTGAGCATTGTTGGAAGCGGTTTCAATGATAGAACTAGCCATGGTCAAGCCAGCGGCAGTTCGGCGTTGAAATTCCTGGTCCGCTAGACCGATTCCTCGCATCTCGATCAGGAATGTGATGGATTGAGTGAGACCCATTGCATTGCGACCAATCTTGGCATCGGAGCTAGCTTCATCGAACCTTTTGCAAGTAAGTGATGTGAATGCAAAACGAAAATCATGAAACTTACTTGGGCACGTAATTAGGATCAGCGCTAGTCCTTCCGGTCACATACGGCTCCCATCTCAACCCAGCCTTGACCATAGCATCGCCAATGTTCTTGGCAAACAGCTTCTCAGAGAGTTCTCGAATATTCTTGTTGATGTTCAGATTCTTCGCAGCAGAAAACAAACCATCAGAAGCTTGAACATAGTTACCGTATCGACTTGAGGAACCATACTCATGCATATCGATCGCAACATGTGGAGAAAACTCGTTGAAAAGCTGCTTGATATCACGAGTCTGCTGTCGTGCCAGCTTAGTATGATCGCGGTTAGGATCGAAATTCGTAGCAAGCACGCGCTGGAAGTAGTAGACGCCATCGGGATTGTACCGGGGCAAAATGACGATATCGAGATTCTTGAGAATTCTGGAGGCCCATTTGGGATCTTTGTCGAATTTGCCGAGGAGTGCGAGGAGTGATTGGTCACCAGCTGGCTCGTTGCCGTGTACTGCGCCTTGAACCCAAACTCGGACCTTGTCTGTAGTCTTTGGACCCTTTGAAGACGAGAGTTTGACGAATGGGAATGACCTTAGTTCTTCGGATGTGAAGTTTGCTGTTTGGTAGGTCATGTAGTCGTTCTTCGAAGCAATGCTTTCCATGTAAGCCTCTGCATATTGTCAGCGTGGGCTCATCGGAGTGCTCTGATATGTGCATACCCATATCTTCGTGAGAGGTCGGCCCTTGAGTTCCGTTCTTAAAACCTGCCTGTCGACTCTCAGGATCGAGGAAGGCCGGAGAATACAGATCGATGTCGATATCCTTGAAATTCGCTGCCACCAAAGGAATGTCTTTCCGGACGGTTACATGGTTGTAGCCATATTGGAAGGCATTGACAGCAGATGCAGCCGTAAGGCCAACCAAGATTGTCTTTCGTAACATTTTGAGATCAAGAGCTGGATAACTCTACACAACCTGATCGACGAGGGAAACACGTGTTTTTATAGCCTGCATGGTCAGAGGCTGGGTCCTAGAGAGGGAGCTCATTACGTACGCACGGAAGAGATAGTGGGGTCATGTAGCATCAAGGTTGTTGACTTTGAGAGGGGGGTTGAACTTTGATCATTGATATGACATCTGATTTAGACATACAGAAATTGGTATAGAAGTGGTCTAAACGGTTTCTTTTTTTATTTATATCAGAATTCTCTTTTTTATTTACATCAGAATTCTCTTCGCTCAGAACTGTTAGACATGTCGAAAATTGTGTTCAAATTGTCGCGTTAGACAACATCTCTAACCTCGGCGATATTGTGATCGACAAGACAAGGAATACGTGCAACCTGCCAGTCATATAAGGTTTCTACAAGTCCTTAGGAGTTAGCATAGCCGAGATTATCCACAATATGGAATTGGCATAAAAGATAGGCATTTATGAGGGTCTTGAAGTCTATCTGTCACATCCGACGTATCTTATCTGACAGGAAGAGCCCCTGTCTCTGTGTATTAAATGGACGAAAAGATCTGTAGTTTTCGACAAGCTACCACCGTGATCGACTTTAGATATCTAGTCAGCTGTATTGGCGTTGACAGATTTTATAGCGGTGTTTGTCAGTGATTGTAACAGTGGTATCCTCAATGTCCATATGGATACCTGTTGCGCAATGGACACGTCACAACCCTTCAAGTTGCAAATGATTACTCACGTATATAGATAATGTATCCATGTCTCATAGTGCCCTCAGTGAGAATCTCGCCTTCTTTATAAAGCGCTGACTTAATCTATTCGCTGAGACTGAATAGGGCTAGGAGGCAAGAAAGTGTAGTACTTCTATCCTTACTTAGTTTTGAACAGATTTAACAAGACTTTGCATAAACTTAGAAGACCTTCAGACCAGTTATTATTTTTGTATCTTGTAATCTAAGGCCTGAAGTTTTGTCGCTTCCTGAGACAAAGTCATCAAACTCAATATAAGCGGCTCATACCCTGCCAGGCCAATGAGCGACTCTAATTTTGGTGGCTTGGCTCTACCAACACTGCCGAACTTGAGAGTGCTCACGCTAATAAATGCCATCGCTGCACCGCGTCTTCCGACAGTATAAGCGTCTCGCAAACAAAATGCTCGTTCCTCACATTGATCCTGCTTCGAAGCCGAAGCCTTATAAGAGAATCATATTTTACCATCAGACGCAGTACAAAGACAATAAATACATCTCACTTCAACCAACAATTCTCCCAGCCGCCGGAGTCACCCACGTCATTATCGCGGCTATCCACCTCAACACGCCTGAGCGCATCACCCTCAACGATGATCTGTATGATGCAGACAAGTTCATTCCACTCTGGGATGAAGTCCGTCAACTTCAAGCAGCTGGTGTAAAAGTACTCGGCATGCTCGGAGGCGCAGCTCAAGGATCATACACCAAGATGGACGGGTCGCTGGAGGGTTTTCATAGATGGTATCAACCGTTGCGCAAGATGATTGCGTGGGCGGGTTTCGACGGACTTGACCTTGATATCGAAGAGGCCATGTCGCTTGGGGGCGTCGTCCGTCTGATTGATCACCTCAAGACAGACTTTGGACAATCCTTCCTCATCACCCTCGCGCCCGTCGCACCAGCTTTGCTTAACAGGCAGAACCTCGGAGGCTTCAACATGGAAGAGCTCGAAAAGGGACTTGGTTCGCGAATCGCGTGGTACAACACGCAATTCTACTGCGGCTGGGGTGACATGAGCAAAACACACGACTACGACACGATAATCGCGCGCGGCTGGCCACAGGAAAAAGTCGTCATCGGATTGGTAACAAACCCAGCCAATTGCTCCGGGCACGTCAAAGAAGCAAAGCTGCGCGCGTGTCTCAAAGAGTTGGTGAGCAGGTACCCGAGGATCGGGGGAGTAATGGGCTGGGAGTATTACAACAGTGTCACGGAGGCCAGCCCGGAGATCGGGGAGCCGTGGAAGTGGGCCGAGATGATCAATGACATGTTGAATAGTGCATAGATCGAGGGAGGAAATGGTCCTAGCGAGCGATGAGATCGAGAGGGAGCAGCAAAAAAAATATGAGGGTCATGATGGGGACTTGTCATCTTGATATATCTATGACGACAACCGTGCGCCACGTCGATCAAGGGCACGCGACCGTTTCTACAAAACCCCAGATTTTCGTTAATTCTAGATCTCGTATCATTTTCAATCTAGATCTAGGTACCAACTTTATTCATTTATTGCCAAGAATTCTCATAGCCATCTCTCACAATGGGCGCTGACGACGACGAGAAGCATATGCAAGGGCACAAGCATGAATTCGCCCATGACAACCATGATGATTGGGAAACTCAACCTCCCTACACAAGACCTGATGAAGCTACTGAAAAACGAGAGAACTTTGAAAAGAAAGTTCATGGCTCATGCCACTGCGGTAGAGTGCAGTATTGGCTAAACAGCGACAAGCCTCTTGCGTCAAAGTACTGCCATTGCATAGACTGCAAGAAGATCCACGGTACTCCACTCAATGATACACTATGCATTCAGTGGCTAATGAGTTTCAGGTGCTCCTTTCCAGTGGGCGGCTATCTTCAAAAAGACAGACCTCTCTTTTGAGAACGGTGTCAAGAACCTTCGCTTCTACAAGACTTCGACTAAGAAGAATGAGCATGTTCTTCCCTGCAAGGTCGGTTGTGCCGAGTGCGGAAGCTGGATTATGGACGAAGGGCGAAACATGGTTCTTTTGTTCCCTACGCTCTTGAACTTGGATACGCCTCAATTGAGGGAGAACTTCCAGCCACAGTAAGTTATGCTACTAAAAACAAGGGTTCACATAGGGCTAACAAGTTAAGGTGCCACATTTTCTACACGCAGAGAGTGGTTGACATTCCGGATGGAAAGGACAAATGGACGAAGCTCGATAAAGACAGCGAGCTCATGGAGGACGTCGACCAAGTCGATGATGTTGCTAGGAAGCGGCAGCGTTCAGGTTAGGTATTAAAACTAATGCGGAGATCCGCCAGAGATGAATGGCAGTATGACAAGACATCGCGATTATGAATTCAAAAATATGTCGGCTAGTTGCCCTCCAGCCTACTCCCAAACTCGTTGTTAGGCTTGCCTCCGAACCCAATTGAAGTATGTCGAGTCAAGCCGTCCACTTGCGCTGGTGTCGAAGTGCGACTAGAGTCCAGAGTTGAACGACTAGACATGAGCGAAGGCGGCTGAGCGGAGAACAACTGAAGGTACTCTTGCTTCCTGTCATGCGGTTAGCAATGGCTATCAACGATAATTATCCCAAGAACTCACTAGCTCTGGGGACGATAAATAGAGCATTGCAGTTTATCAACATCAACAATCCCTTCTCCATCCAGAA
The DNA here is from genome assembly GCA_013623355.1 of Fusarium bactridioides. Taxonomy (NCBI): domain Eukaryota; kingdom Fungi; phylum Ascomycota; class Sordariomycetes; order Hypocreales; family Nectriaceae; genus Fusarium; species Fusarium bactridioides. The sequence continues at coordinate 19,988 of JACCKW010000438.1, forward strand.
TATCTTTGATAGCAGAAAGTTTGTAATGTCTAACTCTGAGTATAGTTCCCACGAGATAGATGAGTCTTGGGTCGACCTGCGTTGTATCTGGATGCCGGGGATCTCGATCTCCCATCAACCACGCTGCCAAAGAGCGAGGTAGTTCAACTGAAGTCGTAACTTCAGCTGACTTTTTTGCGACGTAGATATTTAACCCATTATTTCGACGTTTGTTGATGCAGAAAGGGGGAAATGGAGTTTTATAAGTCGTTGAGGGAAGTCCCTTGATGGATACGGTGCATTCAATGTCGCCCTCGTCCACGTAATAGATCTTGGTCAATAGCAGTTGTCGCTCAACCGAGGCTATCTCTTCTGCATTCCTTGTACGGGAGCTCCTGAAATGAACCGCGAGTCTTTTATGTGTTAGGCAATGGAGTAATATTTGGGGGATTAGTTCTTACCGTAAGAGTCCATCAACTCGCTCTTGATCAAGGGTTGGAGTTGACTCGTAATTAACTACACCAGGTGTAATCGACGCAGGTTCCATGATAAGATTGTTTCTGAGATACCGGCTTTGAAGCCCCATCCAGATAAAGAAAGGTTCTAGCATCCAAAAGGTCGTGTGATCAATATCGAGGACGTCTACCTTTCCTCTGAAGCTGTGATGTAGATATTCCTCGTCAAGGATGTAAAAGAGCTTCGAGACCGGGAACAACCGCACTCGCTTGTCTTTCCCATATACTGGGAATATCTTCTTCTCGCGGAGATCTTCCTTGTCGATTAAATGCCCGAATTGTGGAAGCCTTTCACTCAGTTGTATGAGAAGCCTTTTAATCTTTTCATCGAGTGAGTCGTAGGGATCGAGCATCATCCGGTAGTCAAAGTCAACAAGCTCCTGGTAGACAACGTTGATGTCGGTTTTTGAAACTCCTAAGAGCTCGGCGAAGAATGGTTCCAGCTCTAGACAAGTCTCGCTCGCATTGCGCGGACTTATGAACTTTGGTGCCCAGACACACTCAGTCGAAAGGAACCTTTCGGTACTTTTCTCAGACAGCAAGAGGCGTGGCTTGTCTTTGAAAAATGACCTGCATCAACGTCAGTTTATGAGTTTCTACAGGTTCGGGTATCATTACCTAATTCGCTTGATATCCTCATTCGTTAGGCCTGGTTCCATAGTCTGCAGAGCGTGATATAATTGTTTCGCCCTCTTGAAATCAGGTTCTTTGTCGAACTCCAAGAGAATTGACTCAACTTCTCCATCCAGGACCTCTAGCGTTTCCCTGTAGAACTTCTCAAGAGCGGGGCGTTCGAAACTGGAGACTTCCCATTCTTTGGGTGGCGGGAGAAGCGTTGAGTCAGAGATCACCCTAGATAGATTCTTCGGGGCTTTGACATAACACTCGTTGGCAGTTTTCCACCCGCTGGGTGTGAGGATAAGTGGCAGCTCCCTCAACCAGTCTCTGAAAGCCTTTATTAGAATGAGTAATAATAGTAGTCATAGATCTTGCCTACCTGACTTCAACTCTGATTTTCTCTCCACCAGCTTCACAGACAGCCTGCAGTCGTAGATATAACTCGAGAACCCGTCGTGGAAACTCTACTTTCCCGTCGCTGTTCTGTGTCTGTACATAGTGAAGGAGAGAGAGGTAGAACCACTCGTCCTCTGTCGCCTCGACTTTGATATCATCTCGAAGAAATATCCATGGTCCAAGATCTGTACTTGAAGCCAGTTTGGGGTCAAGATCTAAGAATTTGAAGGTTTCATGCGGGAGCATATATCGGGCCTGTAAGAAAACGAGTTTCGGAAGTGGGAGGTAGAATTCCCTCAAGAGACTAGTTTCGCCATCTTTTCGTGTTACTTCAACGTTTTTTAGTGCTTCTAAAAGCTCTTTATGCTCTCGAATAACAGCGCCATCTCGTTTCCACGCACATAGCAAATAATTTGTAAAATCGTCAGGCCGATCTTTCGCAAATTTGACGCATTGTGACGATAACACACTTGTACCTTCATCACTGGTTCCAATGAGATGTGCGTCTATTGTTTCTTGACCCTCAAAGGGCTTTTTGGGTCGGAACATGATGGAAGTAGTAAGCGATGATTGTGTAGAGTAATCACTGAAGTTTCTGATGCTAATTCTGACTATTGGTAGAATAGACTCAGGGGTCACTATGACAATGCGGCTAGCACGGATCTGTTACGGAGAAAAGATCCACAACTAATTAAAGACACAAGCTCAGAACATTCACAATGACTAGAAGCTCGAAGTTCACAGAGTTATAGAATTCCTTGTGATATATAGCTAGTGTAATAATTCCTTGCTACTGGATCCTCCCTCATATCCAGCCCACCTTCTCTCCTCCTCCCTTCCTCAATTATTACTCGGGCATGCATCATTGGGACATGGCGTTGATGCGAAGAAATCCATTACCACTTCGTCGATGTCTGGAAGACCCAACTCAATATGTCCGGCGGCACTAGGTTCGGTTGAGGCGGGATCTTGACCAAGTGCGAGCCAGAGAGTATAGTGATCGCATTGGCTTCACCTAATCAACTGCTCATGATGGCATACAAGACATGTTTTGATATATTTGGTGCACATTTTTGGCTTGAGATGGGTGACAAGTGTTTCCAAAAAAGCGGTTTTTGTGTGCTTGCGTTCTTAGTAGGATGTTGATCCCGTTGTTGTATTCTCTGATGTTGTGATGAAGAATGTGTGCTATGACTGATGAAAGAAATTGGCGCTTAAGCGGTGGACTTGTAGGTCTCCCCTAGATGTTTCACACCCATCTTGACTATTGATCACTCTGAACTGCATTCGCGTTTCTGACATCTGTTCATGACATTGCTGCCGGAATCAGAGGTCTCATGAGTCCCTGCATCAGAACAAAAGGTTGCTTACAAGGAACCTACTCCGTGCTACATTCACCCTCTTCTCTTTCCCCTTCCCTCTTCTTCTTCTTTTTCTTCTTCTCCGGGCATTCTGGATTTGGGCAATCGTCCCTAAGAAATAGAGAAGCCACCTTTTCTGTCATGTCTGGGCGATCTGGTGGAAAGTGCCACAAGATAGAGGGTTCGAATTCAAGCTCGGCGATAGCTTGAGACGATGGGCTTGATCGCAACCAAGGCTGGCAGTAAACCCACCCAAGTGACACCCTATGACCGCATGGATAACAGACCTTGAACTGTTCGATACACATATTGGCTGTTTCTAATTGGCGAGTGGTTTGTGGGAAGCTGTTCGTTTGTAGTTGTGTTGCGTTACCAGATATGTGGGTTATGAATGAACATTAAGAATTACGCTCGAGTGAAGAATATATACGCATTACCCGACTATGTGACACGCCTCATAATTATCCTAGCCCTGAATCAGTTCAAAATACCTTTAAACGCCTGATGCAATGGTTCACTGTGTCTGTAGCAGGATTGACGGGGTTCACGAGCCCCAGACTCTCCGTTTCAGAGCAAAGGTTTGGTTACAAGTAAACTCTGGAGGATCTCCAAGAAGAATTCACCTACGCAAATGGGTCTTCTTCAGTGGCTATCAGCAGGTATGCCTATGTACTGAGCAATCTCTAGGGTATCGTTCAGAGTAGATTTGGCTGATGTATCACAGTTGTTCTTAAAGTGGTTGGTGATTTAGTTGGAATATTTAGCACACAAGAACACATTCTGGCACCAATAGACTTTCGAAATGCATCACCGAAAGTATCAGTTGCCAACGAGGGGTTCTGATCAAATGATTAGTTCTGTGCTCTCATACAGTCCATGGAATCTGCACTGTTGGCTCACCGCTCGAGTGCCGCAGCCTGATCCAGATGATTGGATGTAAAGTGCTGGAATATGCACTCCGTATCCTGCACCCTGGGCTGCAAGCGGTGGCTTAGCTCTTCTGAGACAAGTTGGGCTGACAGCAGTAGAAGTACTTTTAAAAGTCACAAATCAGGCTGTGCTCACCGCGCTGAATTTCACAATTACATAAACAAGTCCAGATGAACTTTTCACTCTGGGCAGCCTATTTCAACCTTGCACTCTTCCAACCGCCTTAGATCGTCCGTCTCAAAGTCCCTCTCCAGCAACATCAGAGGAAATGGAGGCTGTCGGCGCTGGTGCCAGCATTCTCACCTTCATCACCGTCGCTTTCTCTATGACCCAATCAATCCATTCGGCACTCTCGGCCATCAAAGACGGCCCTGAGATCATTCGTTCCCTCACCGACGATATTGCACAACTAGAAAGTGTCTTACAACGATTAAAGAAATTGTCCTTCGTTTCCGTCGATGACACCGATAAGTCTCAGTTGGAACGCTTAGCAAAGAAATGCCAAGGCGACTTGGCCAAACTTGATTCTCGGCTGAATTGCCTTGATGTTTCAACCTCGGATGGTCGAAGAGGTCGTCTCTGGAGAAAGCTTAAGTTATGTTTTTCAGAAAAAGAACTCGACCATATCCGCGACGTGGTTCGAGGCTATGTGCAACATCTCACAATTCAGCTCCATATTATCCAGGGGCAACAAGTGTCTTTAACGGTGGAGCAATCTAACCAAATCTTGGGCGATCTCCAGCAGCTGAAACAAGAGATCGCAGCCTTGAGAATAACCAGTGCAGCTACTCGAGTTGTCGTGGAGGAATTGCCATCCCCTTCAGCAAGTCTGACGGAGGTGGAAGACGAAGAAATGGACTGTCCACCGTATACATCGTTGGATGAGAGTATTGGTCGCTTAATGCGGCTACTGGAGAAGAAACCTTGCGTGGTCGAGTCCGATGATTCAGAGGAGCTTCTGAAAGACATTGAGCATCTTCTGGAATGTATCTGAAATGATGCAGAGCCTGTTGAGTCTGAAGGGGCCTGCCAGAATTGTCGCCAAGACGTTTCAAAAGAATTGAAGCTTATGGCAAATATCATCCTCTCTTCTCCGTCGATGATGATCAATCAAACAGGTGCGTTTACTTAATTTCTGTGATCTTGTTACTCACCTCTTCAGTAGCAACAAAATTCTGGGGACCAGTGGGCGAACGGCTTTTAATCTCGCAAGAACCGAAACGAAAGGCTTTCGAAACAGAGGATGGAGTTGTGACAGTCACGACAGCTAAGAGACGTCGAAAATCATCTTCTGGAGGCAAAAATGAAAGAGCCAAAAACGAACCCAGAAGAGACTTCCTCGCAAAACTTACCTACACATCTAAAAGGACCAAGAAGATGCTCAGATTGTCAGTGAATCAGGGGCAGCTTTTATTCAACAGTTTCAGCAGCATGCTGCCTAGTATCTTGGTCTGCAACATCAAACCTCAAGACTCTCTTGTTTTTGAAATAGCCCAGAACGGCTCGGTCCACGACCTTCTCAAGCTCATTGAGGGCGGGGGAGCCAATATTCACGACCATGATACAGATGGATGGTCACTACTACATGCAAGTCTCCAGCAGTCAACGTGTTCGTACTATTGGCTTATTCTTCTTTGATGCAGTACTCAGTGGGAAACCTCCCGATTCTAAAATTCTTGATTGAACAGGGGTTGGATGTTGATGAGGTCGCTTCTGACTCGCCGCATGACACTCTGACGTATGGCATATTTCTAAAACACATCTCTATCTGAAATAACAATGTGGCAGAACTCCATCGCATCTTTCGTTGAATCATGGACGAGAGAATTACGAAGCATTGCTTTATGCAGGAGCTGATATTAGTGTATCAGTCACGGGGTGGGTGCCTGTAATAAGGGTGCTTGCAAGTAGGGATGTGAGTGCCTATTTCCTCTTTGACTTAGATTTAAATCTAATCCCAACCAGACATAGGATTGCTGCATAACAATGGAACAGACGGTTTATACGAGTCCATTTGCTTGTGATACTTCAACCCACACAGGAAATCACGATTTCATTCCATGGGTTTGTCTCCAATCCTGTGTTTTATTAAGTTCCGAGCCATACCAGGCACGCCGACAAATACAATTTCTCGTCAAACAAGGGTACAACATCAATAGCACGTTTGATGGGAAAACGAGTCTACACCACCTTATGAAAAAAGTATGCTGCTGGATCAAGGACATGCCGGCATACATGGACCTTTTGATGTTCTTATTAGAAAATGGCTGTGATCCATACGATATTGATGAAGATGGATACCTGGCTTCACACTACGCTTACTACGCTACATGTGAAGCTGAGTATCTTTTCTGTCATTCGGCTAAAGGCGATCTCTGGGACGCAGTCCTTACTTATTTTGGCTACGACATTCTGAAGGCTCGGCGGTATTACCCGCGAAAGGCACGATATACTCACGGATATACCCGTAGAGACTTTGAAAGGCTGTGGCGCGGGAGAGAGGACAATTGTCCCTACTGGGACGATCAGACGTGGCCAGTTTCTGGACAAACCGACACGGTAGAACACTTTTGGTCCACAATTCGAGGTCGACTATGCAGAGATTGTGAGTACTGTGTGACAGGGCTCGAATGCTGTTTTTGTGGCGTCTGTCTGTCTTCTTTCCAGTTCTTTTGCGAAGATGATAATCATCAACACGACAGACTCTGCCCGAGGGAGAGAATCGCAGCTTGGGAACTGCAGGAAGATGATGGCGAAGCTTACTGGAGACTTGTGAACTTCTCAGACAGCGGATCAGGTGATGATGTCTCGTCGAGCGAAGATTCCGAGGATGGCGGAATTTTATTGCAAGACAGGCTTGAAGAAGCTTTTCCTGATGCTTCAATAGAAGAACCATGAATCTTTGGTATCAGGATATATGAGAATGTTGTTGGCTTTCCTCAAGGACTTGTTCAGGGAAGCTCTTACCAAAGATATCTTGATTCTGTTACGCGATGCTGTCAATGTCTTCACGTAGATACATGATGGGGGGATTTTGAAACATTGATCTTTTATTCTTAGCTTCCCTTCTCATCAAAACACTTAGTTATCACTCTTGATATTTGTCCAACCTTCCACATCACTCTTGGGCAAATCCATGATCTTGTCGTCAGCTCCAAACCGATCCAAGGGATCCTTGCCCCAGAATCCAGTAAGCTTCTCTGGTCGCCATTTCCAGAACTTGGCAAACCTTTCCTCAAGCGTGCCCTCCATGCAATCTGATATGAACTTTCCAATCGATGTGATATGTTTGTATCCTGTACCACAATCACCTGAAGCAATGACAAGTGAGGGATGTCGAGGGTGATAGGTTATCAGAAACATTCTATCCTGTGTATCAGCGCACCAGCAGATTCGAGCATGAACAAGTGGACGATCTGCAATTTGAGGCATGATATCTTTCAGAAACTGCTTCATACGTCGCTCAGCCTCGATTGGCACTTGGTGCTTTGCGAAGGGGATGGACTTGGGGTATTTTGAACCTGGCTTTTCAACCCAGTTGCAGTATCCGGGATGTTCATCACACATCTTGAGTTGATGAAGATCCTCATCAGGTTCCATGAAGAAGCCTTGGTTGATGTTGAAGAGAGGTGGTAGGTTCTTGTACAGCTTCGTTTCCTCTGGCGTCATCTGAATATGGCCCAAGGTCCACGCGGTAGGGCGGATCTGGTTCTCAAAATCGAGGAAGAACTCCGCTGAAGCACCGGCCGACAGAATGGTTCGATCCGCTCTGTGCTCCTTATCATCTGCCGTCTTGGCACCTCGAACATCACCATCTTCAAAGATCAAACTCTCCACTTTTCCTTCGGGAGAACCAGTGATGAACTTGACACCAAGCCTCTTGCTCTCTTCGAAAGCGGCTTTCATAGCTTTTCGAGCATGAACCCAACCTGAACCCGCGGGCTTGTAAAACCCCTTCCAGCCTGGAAAGTCGCCTGTCAGAATCCCATCTGGCATAGTCTTTCTGAAATCCTCTGCCGTGTTGAGAGGCGTATACTGGTCGATGTCGTCACCGATCTCATCTTCTACCAGTTGCTTGATAGACTTTGGTGTTGAACCAGCCATGACAGATCCCGTATTGTGGCAGAAAGGCTGGAATAAGGGATCATGGAGCCATCCTTGAGCTGCGGCGTACGTAAGTGCTTTCCAGATGGAGTCTGCATCTTCACCTTTGCTATCAGAAGTGGCTGTTCCGTTAGTAAAGTGTTCGAGTGCTATGTGACAGAGTATCTTACCAAGCCCACCTGCAAGCTTGTTTACATCATGACCAGCTGAGATGGGCGATGGGATTTGATTGACATCGAGAACTGCGACATTGGTATAGCCTCGACGGGCGAGATGGAGGGCTGTTGAGCATCCCCAAGTTCCGCCACCAACGATGAGAATTTGTGACTGTTTGGTGAGCGTTGCGGCCATGACAGTGGTTGTAAGAATGCAATTCTACTGATACAATGGATAAAGAATGGAAATTAACAGCTCGGACCATCAAATATATAGGAAATGCCCAATACTATCGCCCCCATTGAAGGTCCAACCGAGATATGTCGTCGAAGGTCCAGCCGAATCACAGATTCACACTGTACATCTGATTGGCCCATCCCCGGATCTAAACCGGTTTAATCGCCCATTCGCTATCATCAGGTGATAGCCCCATCAAGCATCGTCTCCTCCTCCAAAACTCCCCCCGCTTTTCCACTCTCCCCATCAGACGATCAACCACTCGCTCTCATAAGCAAAAGAATCCTCCTCCATCTCCCGGCACTTTTACTCTGTGTCCCATCTCCCCCCAATGCCGCGC